>BKCP01008293.1:1969787-1991529 GCA_008636005.1 Striga asiatica
TTCACAAACAATAAAACTGCATATAATCCGGGTGATATCATTGACGACATGCAAAATCGGTTTGGGATAAACTTGACATATCACAAAGCATGGAGGTCGAAACGGAAAGCTGTTGATGAAGTTCGTGGCAAGGTTGATGAGTCATACAATTATGCTCATCAATATCTTAGTAAGGTACGTGCATCAAACCCGGGTAGCAATGTGATGATGCGCACCACATGGGATAAGAATTTCATGTATGTTTTCATGTCACTCGGTGCATCTGTCAAAGGGTGGGTACATTGTCGGCCAATTGTTATTGTCGATGGGACATTTTTGACGTCGGTATATGGAGGAATTTTATTGACAGCCTCTTGTCAAGATGCAAATTCTCATATATTATCGCTTGCATTTAGTGTTGTTGACTCCGAAAATAACAAGTCCTACCTCTGGTTTTTCACAAAATTGCATGAAGTAGTTGGTGATAGGGACAGTCTTTGCATTGTTTCGGATGGTCACGAAAGCATACGGCACGCAGTAGAAAAGGTACTATTATATTTCTAGTAACAATTTAGTATTTATTCTGCGGAATATACTTTCTTCTCCAATTGATTCTTTTTTTCTTGAAATATAAAATGTTCCCAGCGTTTAGTATAGTTTTGGTAACAAGTGGGCATTATTTTCCGTGATTTATAATATATTGGCAATGCACAGTTAAGTATTATATTTTTTTAGAAACAATTATATTTCTAGCAAAAATTAAGTATTGAAAGGGTATATTTCTAGTAACAATTAAGTAGTTATTCTGCAAAATATAATTACTTCTCCAGTTGTTTCTTTTATTTATTTATTTTTTGAAATATAAAATGTTCCCAGCTATTATTATATTTTTGGTAACAGTTTGGCATTATTTTTCATGATATATAATATATCAGTAATTTGCTTGGTTATATCTAATTTATTTAGGTATTCCCTAATGCGGCGCATTGTCTGTGCACCTATCACATCTCAAACAAATTGAAGATGCGTTATAAGACGGAATCTCAGGCAGTAAAGGAGGAGTTTTATGCAGCAGCAAGGGCCTATACGAAAGAGGAATTCAATAAGCATATTGCACAGTTAAATAAGTTGAATCCAAATGTGGTACCATATCTAGAAGAAATTGGATTTCACAAGTGGGCAAGAGTTCATTGTCCAAATAATAGATATTTTACCATGACATCTAACGCTGCTGAGTCAGTAAATGCTGCCATACGATCCGTCCGTGATCTACCGATAACTCCACTACTGGAGGCGCTTAGAGATATGCAACAACGGTGGAATGTGGCAAACAAAGATGAAGCAAAGGCCACTTTTACTCCTCTTGCAAAGAAGCCACATAGGTGGTTGGAAATGAATTACCAAATGGCAGCAAGATACTCAGTGAGTGTTATTATTTATATTTTTTAATTTTATACCTATTATATACTATATAGCTACTAGTAAATAATTATAATATACCTAAAAAATACTGTAATATACTGTATATATACTAAATTGTGTAACAGGTACGGAAAGCCAGTGACAAAGTGTATAAAGTGATGGCTGATGGTAAGGCATTTATAGTAGACATTGAAGATAAGACTTAAACATGCCACCACTTTCAAGTTGACGAGCTGCCATGCCCGCACGCTATACGTGTGATCAAGTCACTCCACCTAGATCCGGTCCCATTCTGTTCTGAGTATTACTTAACCTCCTCTATGTTGGCAACTTATGAAGATGTTGTGATACCAATAGAAGGTAATCAAGCCTTCATATTTAATGCACTGTCTGTTGAAAGATTGGTGAATCCTCCAGATGCAAGAGTGAGGCCAGGTAGACCACGCAAACAACGATTCAAGTCGGGTTGGGAGCATAGATCAAAGAATATATGCAGCAAATGTCACGAGAAAGGGCACAATGTGAAAACTTGTCGTAATCCAATACGATGAAAATCATTACTATTGACGTGTACAGTATTTGATGGTTTTTGAGTTGATTGTTGTTTACTACCATAACTTCTTTTTTTTTCTTGTTTTTATTTCATGTTTGTGAAAGCAGCATGCACATTGGTTATACGATGCACATTAATAACATATACGAAGGATAAAATGTATCGCAAAAATATACAACTAATATACCAATGTGTATAGTATATATCAAACATACATCGTGGATATACCAGAATTATAACATGGATATACCTGAATATAACATGGATATAACATGGATATACCTGAATATAACATGGATATATTCAGGTTTTGCATAACTGAATATAACATGGATATACCAGAATATAACATGGATATGCAACTAATATTCAACTAATATACCATAGTATATATCAAACATACATCGTGGATATACCAGAATATAACATGGATATACCTGAATGTAATTTCATGTGATGTATGTTCATAACAAAGTTCATAAAAACATCGTTCATTGTGGACCAGGGAAAAAAACAAAACATAAAAGTTCAAAATAATATACCGGAATTATAACAAAATATAATTTAGGATCGCCAGAATATAAGTTCAATGTTTTCCCATACCAGAACATACCGGAATTAAAAACAGAATATAAGTTAGATACACGGGAATATAAGTTCATTGTTTTCCCCACATTCAATCACAACCATCAGAAAAATCAATCCGAAAATACTTTAAAAAATTATCTACGATGTTTTCCCCACATTCAAAAGACCAAACTGAACTCCATCGGGGGCACTACCAGGGGATTCGTCGTCACTGTCGTATCGATTAGTTTGCTTCATTCGGCCATGAGTATAGAGCAAATATGCGTATCTCTCCCTGAAAGAGGTGACATCGAACTTGTTGTTGTCGATGTCGTGACCCGAAATGAAATGTTCGGCGTACGATGCAACAAATACCCCACAATCACTGTCGATAATATAAAAAGTATAACACAGGTATAAGTGATTAACAAAGAATAACAATAATAATAATTATATTAATGATAATTATAATAAATAAGTAAAACAGCTAGAAAAAATAATTGCAATTTCAACTATCAAATTCATATATGTGGTCCTTGAACATTACTTTACCAGAATATATTCTATATATAAATGAGTATACCATTTATCTGGACATCAGAAAATATGGAGAAAAAATAACGTATATATAACAGAATATAATGTACCTGTTGAGCTGCTGGGGGAGATCGTCAACCATAACCACCTCGATGCTGCCATTGCAGGCCACTCCTTTCCACGAGAACTTCACCAAAGCAAGGAAAATGGGGATAATCTCGAATATGCCTTCACGTTCTCCATGACAAGGGCATCGCAATCTTCCGTGCTAATGGAATTGTATATGTGAAGTTTCATATCACACAAAGATAGGCGTCCCATAATCCAATGACCGATCCCATTAATTTCCAAATGAATCAGAAATATGAGATGATCAACCTTGGACCAAGGGCGACCACATATAATCTTATACCCCAACATGTAGTCGATGATCATGTCGTCGACATTGCAAACAGACTGGTTACGCGACTGAGACACAAACAATCCGTACAACGACTTAATGTGTTGGTCGAACAACACATCAGTCGTTGTAAACGCGACTGGGGTAGATTTAGCATAAAATCCAAGCTTCCGTAGGTAATAGAACAAGACATCCATGTGCTGGAGAAAATATAAAAAACAAATGTCACAGGAACATGGTATATATGTGGTATATTACAGGAACATGATATATATAAGAACAGATAGCATCTGACCACATACTATACACTACTTAAAGTATACTTTTCACAGGAACATGGTATATTTGTGGTATATTACAGAACAGAACATAGGATAGAGATACCAGATGAATGATATATATTCAGGTTATATGTGTGGTATACTTGACCACATATTATATCAGTACATACTATAAATAAACTTATATAGTAATTACATATAACAAGAAATCAACAAAAACCCAGAAATAAAAAAAAAAACACAGACAATTCCAGCAACAAATATGAGGAATTATATGTTCAGTAACAGTTAGGTGGTTTATATGTGCTATTAACAAACATTATACAAAACTTGTCCATATATATAATGGATCATCTCTTAAACTTTACAAAAAACAAGCAATGTACTTGAGATGGGGTATGACTTACATTTTTACAAATTGAAATGACCTTGATTGTATTTAAAATAAAAAATATGAAACAAATAAAAAATAAAGAAGTGTTGTATAAAATGCTACTTACGCTGCTGTCTAGCAAGCATCCTATCTCGTGAATGTGGTAGAACCAATTCTAGTCCGTCGCAGTAAAAACATTAAAATCAAAAGGTACTGGCAAAGTTTTGCTCCTGACCTTGTAGTAATTAAATCTGACAACGAAAACAATTATATCAGGTATATGTATGGTATGTCTTTCATTAGTTTGTAGTACTAAATGCTTTATATTTAACACATTATATAGCTAGTAACAAATTCAGTAGTACCCATTTCCGACTTTGCGAGGTGCCGACTTGAGCAAACCCTCTTCAATCCAATCTCTGAACGGTTTCATGTCCACTTCCCCAGTTTGATTTATCATAAACCCGACGTCGAATGGGCAAGATTTTTGAAGTCTTGTTCGGGTCTCCAGTTTCTTCTTGAGCTTCTTGGTTCGCCTCAGTTCGTCTTCTGCGGGTCTGTATACAACTAAAGAATTGCACCCTTGTTCCTTTATGGGTTCTCCTTCTCCTGCCTCATTTTGCTGTACAGCCTGAAATATAGTTAAAAAAAGTTGTGTATAAAACAATATATTATTATTAAACTTAAAAAATGATTTATATTAGTGCAAATAATACAAATTAAAAGTGATTTGAATTACGTTATTTTGCGGTGCTGGAATATCCTTCTTTGATGGTGGTGTTGCTGGTAGAGCAGCAGTTATAGCATCGAACGACGGCTGAAATCCGTTCAATGCATAACCAAATATGGGGTGTGGCTCGTAATCGAAACCTCTCTGCATATGTGTATATCACATAAACAAGTAGTTGAATTAATTCCAATATATATATAAATCCCAAATTTAGAATACTGTATATTTATGTATATGGTTAACATATACTTCAATACAACAGATGTATTTACCGGTTCTCTTCCCTTTGGTACTTCGTATAACTTTTTATTTAACTTCTCTTGGGCAATCCTCTCAACCTCCTCTATGAATTGGGTGTTGATCAGGGGAAAGTTGTCATCGTCGTCGCCAACGTTGTTGGGTGAATGGGTACTGGGGTTGGGCAGAGTTTGATCTGGTACAAACTAAACAAACCCAAAAAAAAAAAAAAGTATAAGAATAATAGTAATTAAATGTCGGAAATTTACAGATACAAGACTGGATGTTGCAAAAGAAGATATGCTCACTTTGTCGGCTGCGCTCTTCATTAGTGCTTCTGCTTTGGTTCTCAATGTTCTTACAGGAGATTTGACAGGGGTCTGCAATTAAAAGAGATATGTTAGGACAGCTACAACCCAAGAACAAAAAACATTAATTATATAATTAATGTTATAGGTAGAACGAAAAAACAATTAAATTTCAACCTCGTTTGTTGTCTGAACATTCACATTAGATGGCATCTGAAAAGGCTACGAACATATAAACAAAAAAACATTACAAAAAGTGTTACTGAATAATGTTAATCTAATGGTTACTATCATCGGTAATATAATAACATTACAAATGAGATATAGACAATAAAAAATATATTCGGAGAACAAAATACCATCTCTTTTCCGGTTGATGTGTGAGTACTATCATCTGGCATTTCACTTCCAATACGAACTTCACTTGTCTTCCCTTTACCGACGTGTTGCTCTTTACTTGAACCACCCTATGTTATAATGTTAATGTGTTGAGATGACAATACATATTGCGTGATAATACATATTATATGTTAATGTGTTCAGATATTAAAAAAAAAAAAAAGTTGTATATAAGATGCACAGGAACAATCACTCTTCCTATACCGGAACAATATGTACTTATACCGGAGCTGTGACATGGACTTGGAAAAAAAATCTTTTTATAAGTTAGATATAACAGAATTTAAGTTCAACAACTATCTGTCCATCATAGTTTCATAATTTAACAGAATGTAAGTGAGGTATATGTGACAACATATTAACTGAAAACATACTAATCTGAAAACATACTATACACTATTTAAAAATATAGTTTTACATGTACTTGGTATATATGTGGTATATTACAGAACCCAATATAAGATAGATATACCAGAAAGTGATATCTACTCAGTTTATATGTGTGGTATATGTGACCACATATTAAATGAGCACATATTATAAACAAACATAAAAAATACTTTAAAATATATTTTCACATGTACATGGTATAAATGTGGTATATTACAGTTAGTAATATAAAATAAATATACCAGAAAGTGCTATCTACTAAGTTTATATGTGTGGTAAATCTGACCACATATTATATAAGCACATATTATTAAAAAACTTAAAAAATACTGTAAAATATATTTTCACATTTACATGGTATATATGTGGTGTAATAGGGAATCCAATATAAGATAGATATACCAGAAAGTGATATCTACATAGTTTATATGTGTGGTATATGTGACCACATATTATATGAGCACATACTATAAAAAAACTAAAAAAATACTTGCACATGAACAATATGTACTTGCAAATGAACAGGTAACTTAGTTATACCATAATATTCACAAGAAAAAACTTGCACATTAACATGGATATGTAGCTGGAAAATATACCGTACTATAAGTTATATTTACCCTAATATTTTTTCCATTCAGGAACCTGCATCCCATTATGTACTTGCACAGGAACATGCAGCATATCATGTAATTAAGTATATTAAATGAGACGATCAATGTTGTACCATACATTCAATCAGAACACCAAAAGCAAATATATATAGAGTTATATGCAGCAAGAGTCTGACCATATATATATATATATATAGAGTTATATGCAGCAAGAGTCTGACCATATATATATATATATATATATATATATATATATATATATATATATATATATATATATATATATATATATATATATATATATATATATATATATATATATATATATATATATATATATATATATATATATATATATATATATATATATATATATATATATATATATATATATATATATATATATATATATATAGAGTTATATGCAGCAAATATATGCTAAAAAAACAAAAGCAATGAACATGAAGAAATGACTTACAAGGAATTTTTCTTTGAATAAATCAAATTCGGCAAAAACCCATTTGGAGAAGTCGTAGAAGGCCTCCTTCAGACTCTGGACTTCGGCAGTAAGTGTGTTGAGACGGGTTATGACATCATCATCATCAGTGGTAAGTTGTGCTGTGGCGGCAGTTGGCGGAATATTTTTCCGAGTGAACTCATTTTTTTTTTCTGAAGAATGAGTCCAAAAGAAGAGTCTGTTTCTCAGCTTCGGTGGGTACTATGTTATTGAACTGTGCAAAATAAAGAAGAAAAAGAATTTGTTAGTGCGATTGATGTAGAAATATCTAAAGAACAAAATTATTTTTTACCTTAGATTGATCAAGATTAGAAAACGTTCTCTGCACAAAACTTCGAGTACAGGGTTCCCAAACTTCCCACTTGATTATCCTCGGGATATTGTTTACTCCCACGTAGGTTGCGACTACACCCTCAGCCGTGTCGCAAACCTCATAGAACCATGTCTGAAGAGCCAATATCAGACCATAGCACCGGTACAAGTTGCTTCCATCATCCTTGTCAGATATGTGCAGCTGCTCTCTGGTTTGGGTTGATTTCTTCAGGTAGTGTAGGGTAAACTGAAACACAGCGGTTCCCCACGAGTAATCATCACATTCAGGACTGTCAATCATGTCAACAAAACAGCGGTCTATGCGAAGAGCATCTTGAGAGCCCATGAGGAAATTTGCTAATAAATGCAACTTAGCAAATTTCACTGCATCTTCATCATTCGCCCACAATTTTTTCAAAAACTGCCACCTGATGTGACTCCTGCTTAACTCCACAGCATCAAAATACTTGTCGTGCAGACCACCGGCAATCTTTGGAATATTCAATTTCTTACTATGTCCAGTGCACTTCAAACCAGTCACGACAACAAATTCCTCTATCCCAAATCGGAGGAATTTCCCTCCCAAATCGAACCAAATTTCATCAGTCCTACTCTGATGAACCTCGCGTAGGAGTATATAGTTGATGAGTTGGTTCTGTACAATGCAGTGTGGGAGATCCAAGAACTTCCCAAAGGCTGACATCCTAAAAGCTTCCAATTGCTCCTTGGTAAGCATCTTCTTGCTGTCACTTATCGTGCATTTTTCCTTGCTGTTATCGTTACTGTTTTGCACCTTCACATTTATATCCCTGGGATGCGGGATTAGCAGTTCCCATTCCTGAAAATAATGAAAAGAAAACAATATGGATTTTTATATACATGATTATAACTTACAAATATGATACAATATGATACAACTTACAGTATTGATTGTAACTTATAATATAGGACCATATCATAACTTACAATATGTTAACACTTACAGTATTGATTATATACTTGGTATATTTCTGTTATATATATACCATATACTTGTCATACACTTACAGTATTGAAAATATACCTGGTATATTTCTGTTATATATATACCATATACTTGAGTAATATACCTGGTTAGGAAGACACCTGATTGATTAATATACTTGATTAATCATACCTGGTTGATTAATATACTTGACTGAGTATATATGTGATATATATATCCAGATAACATACTTGACTCGAGTTTATTTATAATTTATAGAACCATATTATAACCTACAGTATGATTAATATACAAATCAGGTTTATATACCTGTATGATTATATATTTGTTATATTCATAGTATATTTATACAAGATACTTATCATGACATGTAAAGGAAGATAAACCAGACCATATACTTAAGATATAAAAGAGCAACCGTTGGGCATTATTTTATATATGTCATGATAAGCAAATGATGCAGATATGCAAAACCAATTAGGAAGAGTGAAAAGGAGCAACAGTGTTATTTACTTGGATACTAATATACTTGTGGTATATTACAGAACATTGTTGTTTTCAAAGGAGCATGGTATATATGTGGTATATTACAGAACAAAATATAAGATAGATATACCAGAATATGATATATATTCAGTTTATATGTGTGGTATATGTGACCACATATTATATGAGCTTATAGTATAAAAAAACTTAAAAAATACAATAGTACTCACAAAATATACTTGCAAATGAACAGGTAACTTAGCTATACCATAAAATTTATAAGTACTTGCACATTAAGATGGATAGTTAGCTAGAAAATATACCATACTGTAAGTTATGTGAGCAAATGATGCATATATGCAAAACCAAATAGGAAGAGTGAAAAGGAGCAACAGTGTTATTTACTTGGAATATACACATTAACCCAAGTTATTATATCATTTCACACTGAAAAACTGTACAAAAATACAGTCATTTGATTAACCTGTTATATACATATGAATCTAATTCCTATATACCCCTGTTAATGCACAGGGGTAAGATTATTAAACTCTGGGACTACATAGGACTACATAACATGCTTAGTCAAACAGAAATCTGAGGTACCCATGACGATTTATTCATTGACATACACACATTAAACTGACAAAAGGATATAGTTGATAATCAATAAACAAAACCAATAAACAAATTAATAATCTTTCAGATGAGAAATAATAATGAAAAAAATGGAATGTAGAAGAAAATTTACCTTATGCACTATCTGTTTCTGAACATGTTGCCTGCCACTTGGGACGCCGGTGTTAGTTTTTCTCTTTTTCTTGTTCTTCTGAACTGCATCTTTCTCTTGTTTTTGCCTTTTGTTGATTGTTTTCTTGAAATTTTCGACCGGGGATTCTTCGTCGCTCTCCAATCCCTCGCTATCGACGTCTTCGGGTTGAATTTCATCTTCGAAGTCGGTGTCAGAAGATTTTTCATTTTCGGTGGAATTGGGAATTTTTGATTTACGTTGAAGACGAAAAGATTTTTGAGTTCTACGGTCGTCGTTGGACTGGAAGTCGTCTGAATCAGGAGATGAAATGTGCTTCTTCAATTTTGCGTTCCCAGTGGGCTTGCGACTAGGTTTAGGGTTCATATTCCTCTCAAAAACGAGCTTCTTTTGCACGAGTTTGGGTTTGGATTTTGCATGGATCTTACGAAGACGGGAACTCGATCTTATCTGTGGTGTTTCATCGTCTTCGTTCGCCGTTTTTTTTCGAGGATCTCGAGCGATTTTTGTCTTCGCCATTGGAGTATCTTCGGAAAGAGAGTTTTCCTTCTGTGCACGACGGTGAACGTAGGCGGTGGGAGTGGGCGGTTTTTTTGTTGAAAAGATATTGAGTGCATTCAAAATGGCCGTAAAATCAGTAACGTTTCCTTAATTATCTGATGTATTTAATTATCTGATATAATTTACTTAATTTTACTGTTTAGGTATAATAGCAAATAATTAGGCTTGTTTAGGTACTTATACAAATATTTGTAAAAGGGGTGCATAATTATAATATATTTCATATGGGGGAGTAAGGGGTGCAAATTCCTCAAAAATGTATTGTATTTATAGCTCAGCCAAATAAATCAACCCAGTAACCCACCAAAATAATTTACTTATCTATTTATGTTCAAAGACTACAAACACCACTATAATAAAATTCTATATATTGTTGATTCATCATTTCCACTAGGCACTAACTCACAAAACATCACTATATATCTAATTCCAATTAAATAAATTAGTCACGACATGCCCCTCCTCTGAATGTAGAATAATAATAATAATAATAATAATAAATTAATAAATAAATAAATCTACTCAACAAGAAAGATTACTTTCAAGAAGACGATTTAATTTGTTATTTAATAGTAAGTTATACTTTTAAACATTTGTCTAATTGTCTTTATCTACCTTCTCATTTTAGTTGAGCTTTTAAGGTTTTAATGGTAATTGCTAGGATCATTTTGTTGTAATTTTTGTTTCATTGATTGTGTATGAAGTAGTTATTATGTGTGTGTGTGTGTGTGTGTGTTTTTTTTTAATCTATTATGCTCTAGTGTGGTTGTTGTATATCTTATTTGAATTTCAATTTACGATGTGTTGTCATTTTATTTTGCTAATAATTGTGCCATATGAAAAATTTATTTATTTGTATTGTGGGATGTCACAGATAAAAACTTGGTTTTCGAAAATACTAACTTGTTGCAGGATGTCACAGATAAAAACTTACTTAACTTGCTCACAGACATATGTTTTAACACAACCAAACTATCCGCTACGGATAATGGAATTAAACATGCAATGTCTGAACTTTCTCGCACTGTCTAGCCTGCTAGCGGAAGCATCCGAAATACAGAAAATACATGCATAGATATCCGAATAATACGTGATCATAAATACTGGGACATAAAATGTGCGTAAAAATGTCCAAGACTCTCATGACGACGCTTTGCCACGTCTGTGCTCATCCAGCACGCTCGACTCCGTCTCTTGAAAAACACAATAGGGGCGTGAGTAAACCACTATGCTCCGCAAAGACCAGTACTGAATAAAACAACATTTATAATAACGTGTCATGAACATAAATATATAAGAGCTTAAACTGTAAACTTTTCTTTTCTTGCTTACTGTGGTCAAAAGACCCTCGGCCCTTGGCCGCTCGTGTGCACACCCCGATGGGATATTAAGGCCCTTGGCCTCCACCGGGTCCCAAGATAGAATATTAAGGCCCTCGGCCTCCACCTGGGAGAAACTAACTGTCTCGAACATACCTCTGTCATGGTACAGATATTATACATGATGTTGAATCTAGTACATAACCCCCACCTGTTATGCTAAAAAGGACTACGCAAGTGCTCGACTCTCCTCAAGCTACCAAACATATACAAGCAAAATAATCTAAGTATTTTGCTTGACTGCTAAACTTAATCTGAAATGGTCATTTTATATTATAACAGATAAGCAGGCAGGCAGATAAGGTAGATTACAGATAAATAATTACATGCATACATAACAAAACAGATAAAACAAATAAGATCACGTAAACAAGTAAACTGGACTTGCTCTTCTGCTCGACGGGACTAATCTAGCATTTCTGGATAAAGTTTGACTGAATCTTGGAAACTGAATTTATCAGTCTATCTTAATCTGGTTTGAACCAGCCGGTCTAACTTAGTCGAACCGGTCCGTTTACGGAACCGGCTCGAGTTCGACTGGTGACCTAGGCTCGGTCCGGGTGGCACGCGCGCACGCTGATCGTGCGGCACTGGCTACTTGCCGGTCAGGGCGGGAAGGTGACCCTCTCCAGCCACTTAACTTATATGAAGCCATGTCTACTCATGAAGCTCAATTAAATCAAGATTTTACATTTATCTAAAATTTAAACCGAACATAATTGAGCTCTTAACCTCATGAATTTTTAAAACTCACACAAGTCTCCAAAAATCATGAAACTTGGCAGTTATATAGTAGACATAGACATGTACTTGCTGTCCAAATTTCATGTCAATAGGACTTCATTTTCTTATTAAACCCATGACGTAAGCATAACATGAAATTCAGTTATATACATGCGCATATTGCAATAATATTGTAAAATCACATGATCAACATTTTAAACTCAAACTTGGTCACAATGTTCACCGCTCATAAGAGAATTTTACATAAAAGTTCCGCATTCATAGCTTGCATGTGGACAGAGTACTCTCGCACATAAAATTAGTTCGACACGCATGCGATCTAAAAATTATAACTCCTTCATTTCTTATGATAAAATCATAAAATTTGGTATGGAGGCTCTCAACTACTATATAAACATGTCCATAAAATGTTATAATTTTATCCTGAGTATAACTCAAGTTCTACGCGTTTGAAATCGCAACTGAAATTCGCGCATATAAAGTTCATCTTGCATGTTTAACTTTAAAAATCAAGAACTCGAGTCATACTAAGCGAATTGACCTAATTCTTGATCCTATGAACTCCTCTCTTCCACAAGAAATATATATGTAAGTCTCACAATAGCAGGTTTGGCATAGCACAGGTAAAAAAGCAAGCAAACATCACATAAACAACATGCGGGTGAGCTGAAACAACTTTAACATTTTGCATGCTTATAACTACTCAAAAACTGAACCTATAAGCCATCAAAACACATCATTCTCATCCTCATATCATGCATAACAAGTCCTAAAAAGTATTTAGCAAACTAACTTTGAAAACTTCTCAAAAATGCAAAGGAGCTCGGTGTGCTCGGTTTTTGCTTGGTTCTTGTTGCTGCGGCTTTGTGGCTTGTTCTCTTCGAATTTTCTTGAGTTTAATGACTCAAAACACTTCTATGGGAAGTTTAGAATGGGTTAACAGTAATATAATATGGTTGGTAGCAAGAGTTGATGGCTAGAATTTGAAAATAAACACAAGTGTGCACTCAGGATTTTGTGTGTTCTTGAATTTTTCCCCTCGGCTTTTATCTTAATGGGAGGTACTTGGACGAAATTTCTCTCAATTATACTAAGCAAATGCTGAGGAATCAAATGAGGGTCATTGATGAAGTGAGGGCTTATAAAGACCTCAAATGGCGTTAGAAATTAGGCACAACATGGAGACAAAGTGGGGAACAAAAGCTAATGTACTCATTTCCAACGCAAGGCATGACATGGTGGAGCACCAAGGGCTATTGCACGAGTTATTGGAGCTGAATGGGACTGATTTTGGTCTGATACAAGCATAAGGATAGAGGGAAACATGGTCTTACACCATGTATTATAATATTGCATGCCCATACTAACTTAATTGGGCATGACTTAGACTTAAAATATCTCTAATGCACTCTCTAATGTGCATGCATGGTTTAATCCATAAGATTGAAGAAGGGTTGGTAGCAACGGACTCGGTCTTGGCTCGGGAGGTAGTGCATGCGCGGCAGCGCGAGCACTCGGCACGAGTGGCTCGAGCATGGGCTAGGGCTCGATTTAAATGTTCAAGACTTGACTTTGATATTCTAATACACTTAGAAATTATTCTAAGTATAAAAATACCAAGACTTGGCTATGCTCGGAAACGACTAGAGAAATGACTCAGAACCAAAACTAGGGTTCGAACCAAATAAATTCTCGAGTCGATTAGCTATAATTTAACAACCCAAATTAATGGATTGATCTTGAATTAAACTTGATATAGAATTTTCCCAAAGAGTGATCTATCAAACTTAAGAAATAAATAGAGCATTTAGCATACGAAATATAACTTAGGATTTCTGAAAATTACGGATATCACTTATAGTCGAGCAGTGAAACCGTTCTTAATAATATTTCTGATTTGGGGCGTTACAAATTATAACCACAATAGACAATTGTGATGAACATTGGAAACCTAGACCTTGCATTAACATGTTTTATAAACTAAACATATATGTGATTCTGCCTACAAAAACATATACTGAAAATACACAACATATACGATCGATAATCTGGATCTTGATAATATACTGCTTATATACTGTCTATATACACAACATATACTTTTAAAACTTCCCTTCATAATCATCTACTGCGGTTTCTTCTTCAACGTGAAAAGTGAACTCTTTTTCCACCGCACTTTTTCACCGTAATGCCCTGAAGGTCCGAGAGACGGAGGATCAAATGCAAGACGTTGCTGCCGGTCAAGCCATAGTCCCGCACGATGGAATTGCTTTGTGATAATTCCCTGCCTCCACAGACGAGCTTCTGTTTTTATTTCCTGGTGAAAATCCCTTTATAGATCTGGATTCGGTGGTTCACGAACTCAATTGAATCGAACCCCAGCACCCTCACCGGGAATATTCAAACCCTAAGGAAGAAGGTTTCAACACATCTTCACATACACAGATCTAAAGCTGTCGGTCTACCCCCGCCGAGCCACCGATCGCGCGAGAAACCGAATCCTCTACACGCAGCTGCATCGACCCGAGACCGCGTCGCACGACTGCCACCGTAAAGCTCGGACCGACCCCGCTATAGCTGACGGGACCATCGTCAACTGGCGGTCTGTCAGCCCTCTCCAACCGCCGCAAATCGTGGGTCTGGAGGCTTGCAAACTCAAAGAGAAGACAATTGAAAAGGAATTTCTAAAATTGAGAACTGGAAGAAAATTGGAGATCGATAAAGAAGAAGAAAAGAAAATGACGGGAGTAAGAAGAAAGAAGGAAAAGAAAAAAAGAAAAGAAAAGAAAAAAGAAAAAGAAAATAAAAAGGGGAAAAAGTTGCAATTAAAAGTACAAGATTATGCACATTTACTAATATTTTTAATTGACTCGTAAAGGTGCAAATAAATGTCCTACAGGTCGTTCCCGGCGTAATTATCTCTAACTCAATTTTATAGATAATATTTCTAAACATGTTTAAACAGGATTTTTTGTTACATGTACCGGCAAAACATGTATAGGAAGTTCTGCATACATCAATATTCTGTACATCAAAAAGAGTACACAAGGAACATCTATTGATATACATAAAATTTACGAATTCAAGTAGGGGATCTTAATTGATCTACTCGGTACAGCTGGGAACAAATTAATGCTCTTTGCAGTTGGCGTATCTTTAAACCCCTCAAGTGCCCGAGAAGCTTGCAGAGCCATTTCCGCATGGAGCTGGAGACATGCCATGGCCAGCTACATCATAAAACGTAAAACACCATAAGTAAACATAAAATAGAAGTTACATGTGAGGAGATCTGAAAAACTAATAAGGGTTAACAATAAAACTTGCTCCTGATATTTAAACCAGACTACGCAAAAGTAAACATGAAATTCCATTTAGAGGTAGTATTAAGAGGCTAACGGTTTTTCTAGTAAATAGAAGGGCTACTGATTGATATTTGATCATGTAAGGGTAAAAATGAAAGACGACCAAATGTCAGGGTACCTTTTGTAATTCTGAAAGCTAGCAGGGAATTCCTGTAATTGGGTCAATCCTCGATTTATCACTAACCCAACTATTCAGACACTTTTGTAAAACGGGATAAGGCTCTATCCATATGTAAGGCAGTAATACAATGGTAAAGCTTTGCGTAGGGTGGTGTCATTTAATATTCAATCAGCATTCAACATGTTTATTTAGTATAAGAAATCGATTTCCGAAATAGCAGAAAGGTTCAACTTGATGAACACAGTCAAGATTCCATAAAGTTCAACTAGATCAGTATTTGTCAAGAATCAGTACTATATTACTGTATGAAGTTATGTCAATTTGTTACAGGGTTGTTGTGTATAAATGTGGATTGGGAACCCTCTCCCTTTAGGCTAGCTTTTGGGGATAAACCAAAAGTTTGGACAAAATATGGCGAGTAAACAAGAAGCTTAAACTGTACAAAGCAGCCAAGTTTTAGTGAACCGCAGATATTTACCGAAACCTTAGCCATGTCAAACTCAGTTCTATTTTCAGTTAGATTTTAATAGCAAACCGTGCATAGTGAAACTTAACAAACAATTCGATACAGTATAAAAACCAGCACCATGAAAACAGAGGAATTAGAATAATTAAAATTCCAGTTTTTGGATTATAGCAACTTTGCATACTGTATGACATTCTCTGTCTGTGTCTGACTCAGTCACCTTCAGTGCCCATGTGCGAACCCACTCGAGCCCTTCGGATATTTCAATATTTCCCTCAACCACAGCGGATGCAACATACGATGGATGAAGCGCCAAAAGAACACACGAAGCCGCAAAAAGGACGGACCTTCTCACATATGCTTCTGCATGTTGTGATATTTCCCTGTACAATATAATTAGAAATCCAGTTAACGCCTTAAGTTAAGGCAAGAATGTCATAAAAACGAGGTACACTCATGTTTTAGAGGGTCTGAAAAGAAAATTCCGAAAAATCAACAAAAGTACCCTTAAGAAAAACTGGAAATCTCAACAAACTAATTAATTGACCCTTAAAAACTGAGAATCATCAAAATTTGAAGAAACAAAAACTGAAAGAAAATTAAAAAGAATCTGAGAATCATCAAAATTTGAAGAAACAAAAACTGAAAGAAAATTAAAAAGAATTAGGATCCATCAAACATAATGTATTCCTCGTACAGCATAACACACGTTTTGCAAATGACATTTACTCTTCAAATATACAAGGAATGACCATGGCCAGTTCATGGCAGTTGTAAATTAACAGTACCTAGTTCTCAGCATATCCAATAGAGGGGACACCAGAACAGAAGCCTCAGGATGCATAGCCGAACATTTCATACAAACACCAAGCATGTGGATGAGCTTTCCCAGGACAACAAAATCTCTTCCCACTAAATCCACACCGTGTTTCTTTCTGTCATATCCTTGCATAGCCGGAAGCATAAATACCGCTGCATATTGGGGAAACATATTCTGTGATGATTCCATCTGATTATCCTGTACCCCCAACCGAAGGCTCCACCGTCTTGTCTTTCCCCTACTTATCCTCCTGTTACTGACTTTGGCCGGTAATTCTCTTTCATAAGAGTAAGACCAGTTCAATGGAGATTGTGAAATCTCCTTCCAGGGCCCTAATCCTGGTTGACCGGTGTTTCTAGGCACAAACCATGGTTGACCTTCGGTGGACGATATCAAAACCACTGGACGTTTATGTTCTGATTTCAGTACTACTCTAGCACTTGCAAGCTCCTGAGCTGCATCTGACATCACATCCAAAATCATGATCCGCTGGCTGATGTCTACATTAGGGGAATAGAGCAGTTTACTCAAGCTGTCGAGAGACTCAAGAGGGCATGTGACAATCAGTGCCACCAAAGCCTTCTGTCTTTTCTCTTCAGCCGATTCTTCTTCCCCTTCCACGGTGAAGTCTGAGCAACGGACCTGAATGAGAACTTTCGCTAGTTCACCTGCTATATACTTGAGTTCATCTGGTGATGCTCGAATAAGCTTCTCCACAACATCAAGGGCCTTTTCAACCTGGAAAAAAAAAAGAATAAGAAAAGAAAATTATAAGAGAATGCTCTTCTGAGAATGACACATCTTGATCGTATGATTTTAAGAAAGAAATATAGCCCAATATCTGATTTAACTTTATACCACCATTTTGTTAAAAAAAAAATTAAAAAACCAGAGGAAATAAGAAGGATTAAAAGTCAATGCCCTATAACATTTTCAATAAATAAATTACTCTTGAGATGCTAACAGTGAGTAAGCTTTGATGACGGAACAAATAAACTGGTAACCACAGACAACTATCGTACACATAAAGGCAGTTAATTAACCAAGGGCCGCATGTTAGGTTCAATAGCTTCAAATATCAGTATAGATTTGCTCGAAAAACTGCTGTACAGACAATAATATTCACAAAAATAAGCATATCATACTTACACCATCAGCATCATCTGATTTTCTCAGTGCTGCAACCACATCAACCAACTGTGTAAAATTTCTTTTCAGATCCGCATCATCATCTGCCAAGTCATAAGGTTGCAAACTTGAGTCATATGAATCCTCAGAGTCCTCACTTGCATTGTCATTGTCATCTCCACCAAAGTTCAATTCATCATTTAATGATGCTGGATCAACAACTTCATCAGGGTCGATTAAGGTATTAACGGATTCCTTCTTCTTTTTAACTTTTGAAGAACCATTCAACCCATTATTTGCACCCCTAAGAGTTTCTTCTTTTGACATTATGGTTGAACACTTCTCTCCATGGATTGTGTTTTCATCATTACAGACTGTTTCTGTAACAGAACGTTCTCTGGGGATGGCCAACCCGAAGTCCCAGTCAATGGTCTCTTCCCGAAAACTATCATCAAGATACAAAGGGTTTTGAGGGTCTATAATCCTAGAGAATACAAGAGCAATAACACTTGCCATTTTCCGTATCAGATAAACAGGGCTCTCCAACCTACCTGCCAGCAGTTTGAAAATTAAGTAAAGATTAATAATTTAGATAAATGAATGAGATACTTTCCAAATAAGAAAGAAAGAACCAAATCTTACAACTAATGCCCTGAAGAATTGAGTGCAGTCCATCCTTTGTAGCATCAAGATCAGTTTTAGTCATCTTCTCAAGGCAAAGGCCTAAAGCAGCAGTAACATCTGTATCCTAGTTAAGGTGTAGCTGTGGTAAAATATATTAGCATTAATAAAATGATGAAATTCAAAACAATATAAGCAATATGTTTATAGGGCAGATATGGAGTGGTAATCTTATAAAGTTCCTTTCCAAAAGCAAGCTACAAACAAATTTTTTCTTGTTTAATAGTGGTGTACCAAAATATTTTTATCTTTGTTACTAACAGTGGTAGTTAAATATAGAGGATACAAGCTTGCTGCTCGGTCGGAGATGATTGCACAAACTCTTTCCTAGACCATGATACCACAAGATGATGAACAGTGTCGGAGAGACTACGAGAATCATAAGATTTTAGTGAAGAACTATCTGGACAGTATTTAAGCACGGCAAAATGAATAATCCATCTCAAGCAACAGGTGGGAAATACTTTCCACAGTAAAAATTTCTCCACAAAAGTAAACCTGGAACACAAAGGAACAAAATGCCTGAAATATCATCTAATGAGCGGTAAAACAACATATCTACATTATATAAATATGGAAGTACGTGAAGCTAAAGTCGACAAAAAATTGGAGGACAGTTCATACCACAACCGGAACAAATCGGGGAATATAAAAGACTTGTGCACACCAGGTGCACAATCATGATAATCAACTTATAATGGTAGTTTATTTAGTAAGAATTTATTTCTACTAGTGTTAATACATGCATGTGTAGCGGAAATGCTTCAATAAATTTTAAATGGACCGCTTTAGGTTGAAGTAAATGAACAAAGGAAAAAATGCTCAATAATTCTTTTTGTACCTGATTGAAGCCTGACGTTTATAGATTCGGCCAAAGAGTATCCACAGAACCCAGTAACCCTCAGTATCATTGACATCTTCAACAGCTAGTTGACGCAAGAGCTCTTCAGCTATTCTTTCCACTGAATGGGAATCACTTACCGCCTCCATTATCTTCATCCAGAAATTTGAACCAGGTTTCGACTCAAATATTTCACTAATATCCAGATCAGAGGTTGATGACAAAACACTCCTAACATGCCCAAGAATCCGTGGGACCACCTCACTCAGCAGCACATCTGCCAAAAATGCAAAAGTTGTGAAAAGGCTAGGGTTTATGCTACTTTGTAGTTTTGATGCATAAAATATGTGGATCCCTAGGTATTTGGACTTTAGACTCTAAGAATATCAAAATACCAGTGGATCCTCGACGACAGATACGGGAAAAAATTTCTCCAATGAAAAGAATAGCACCATTAGTATGGCTATCGTCAGCAGCAACAGCTAACTTGTCCACTAACTTCAGATCCCATTCCTCCACTCCATAAAGAAGCTGTATGGTAAGTCTTTTGAAGAACAAACTGAAAGATGGAGTAAAGGAAAGAGAAAAGGCCAAAAAGCAAAGAGAAAAGAAGAAGACCACAAACAAAATTGCAAAGAATGAAGAATGATATTATTTAGAACCTAAAAATATGACGGTGGCAGCTACTGCACTGTGGTTTAACATGCGGTTTTCTAGTACATGCAGCCAAATATAACTTTTTTAAGTGAATGTCTCTGGCTATTGAAAATAAGAACATATTTAGGCTTTATACCACATATTTAAGTAGAGAATCGATGATAGGGTCTGCCTCAATATAACAGATTCAGAAGAACAGAAGACCTACACCTTCTTTTTCTATATTATTTTGGGGTAAAAACTAACTAACACCAGAGTTCTGCTACAATTCAATAATAAGGATACTGCGGGGAAAGTGAAGTCGGAGCTCCTCGTCTTGCTTTGTCAGGAATAGATGAAATAAGCTGCGTGACCCTGGAAATAGACTGCTTGAGTTGTTCACAGCTGAGATTTTCAGATTGGCGAAAACCACAAAATTCTCTAGCCATTTGCAGTATCATATCATTCTCCAGAAGGCAAAGGATGAGTAACCTGTAAAAATTCCATGAGAAATAATTCCTTTGCAAACTACTATTACCAGACATCCCCATCCGTATATAGTTAATGAATGATGATTGAAAAGTAATACAAAGCATTTCTATTTTATTTAATTAACTCATATGGACATGAAGTCTGCACAACCAGGAGGCATGAACATTCTATAGCAAACACTGGCATCTCGAAGAACAATAAAGATTCTTATACAAACATGTGGACAAATTGACATATACAACTCCCAAGAGAATACACATCCGAAACAGTTTGTTTTAGCTCTATGATAGATTGGGATCAAGCTCCGAAGCTGATCCTTCCCTGAATTAAAGCAACAATTCCATAAGGTATAACAAACTAAAAAGTCAAAATCAATTCTCATGCTAAACTACGATGAATGTTTCAACTCTACTACTATAACCACAATAAATAAACAACAACAAACACTGATGAAGTCATACCGAATGCAAATAGAACGATTTATCTGCTAATAAAAATTATGGGTTAAAAATGTCTGGAGTGGGAACAGAACAAAAAGCTTTGAATATTTTGATGACTGCTCATGGCATTGCTTCTTTGACCAGCAAGGGGTTAGATAGAAAGAGCAAACATGGACAGGCCAAACACCCTATTGAAGAAGATAAATATTTAA
>BKCP01008293.1:1991603-2017507 GCA_008636005.1 Striga asiatica
TGTGTGAGTGTGTGTGTGTGTGTGTAAGTTCAAGTATCTCACATTTTCTTGCAGAAGAATTTACAATCATAAGATATGAGTAGAAATTGAATAACAAGGTCTATGTCCAGATATTAAAAAGGAATAATAAAACATTTCATTAACTCGTGAAAAAATCACATTCGTGATTTGGGATCATATTTGATCATTCTAACAATATAAACGGAAAAAAGAATTTAGCTCACAGTTGCTAGCAATGAAGTATATCGTTAACAATAAAATATTCCAATTCAAATTGACGAGGAGTTTTTTAGATGATAAAATCTCAATTGTATACATCAAACAGATGTGAACATGATATACTTTTTGGTATAGCATACACAAGAGAATATAACAGGGTAAAGTACCAGGACTTAAACAACTCAGTCAACACACAAGATTAAATTTGCAAATCACAACAGAGAAGAATAGAAAACGACAATACAAAACAAACACACAAATTGGAACGATACAGTAGGGCAAACTCGAAATTTACCATATAACAGAACTCTAGAGAAAGTACTAAATGAGGACCCTCTATAGAAAATATTCCACCAATTAGTTCTCTCGTCTTCACTTGGAATCTCCACAGCTAAGAACTACTCAAACAACATAAACAAGTCAAGTAAGAATCCTTGTTTAACCTCAGGGAAAATAAAAAACGCATATTTTTCATTGGTTTGTCGACTTTTANAAAAAAAAAAAAAAAATAGTAATTAGCAATCAATACTTAGCAGCATATGTCAGTCAGCTTGCATTTCTCTAGCAAGATGAATTTTGGGCAACAAGAATTAAAATAAAACCTGAAACAGAGTGGGAATGAAGGGGAAAAAGGCAGACGGCAAAAGAGTAGAGAGCTAAGATAACTTGATCAACGTGCTTCGCGTCATTTACCGAGGAGACGACCAGTCCGACTTTCTCCAGCACTCTTCTCTCCAGTTCCCTCCTGTTCTTCTGTGAGGTCTTGACTCCATCCATTGCGAGTTTAGACACCCTAGAGAAAGCATATACACCGAATGAATGAAGAGAAATTCTGGAGAAGCACCAAGCACATTGACCAGAATAAACAGTTTCTAAAGTTAATCCAGAATAATAAGTTAAAGTTTTAACCCTAAAAAGTGTGAAAGCATTATGCGATAATTATGCGAACAATCGTCTGAATGACATTGTGCAAAAATTAAAAATGGTTTCTCATAACTCTTCGCAAGAGAATATGCGACAGTTATCCGAACTAACTTTCACATTTTTCGAGGTGAAAAAATTAGATTATTTCAATTTACCAACTAAATCCTAATTGTAGGACTTTGAGCAAATAGCCTACTTTTTCTTATTATTTATTCACATTTTTCGTGTTGCGGTTGCATTAGACGTGGCCAGGGTTGACCCGGACCCACAAACCGGGTGACCCGAGGACCGGCAGGTCTCATCCCGGTAAAAAAAACTCGAAAAAAATAAAAAAAAAAAATTCAAAAAAATCCCAAAAAAAACACCTATAATTATAGTCTCATTTTGGGATCACAACTTTGCTCGGGCTGCTGGATTTGCATGCCTTTTTCCAGGTATTTTAGATGGCCCGATCACAAGAAAATCAAAGCTAGTTTGTTTCAAATCATGCATTCTATTTGAACCAGAAAAAGCACAAGTGTATTATATATGTATAGAACTCTGACCACAATCGGTCAAAACCGAACCGAACCGGCCAACCTTCAAATATTTATGGTTCGGTTCGGTTCCAAATCGAAAATCCGTCGACTGGGTCGGTTCAGTTATCCGACAAAATGGAGAAATGAACAAAGAGCACCCATCCACTGTCATAATTTCAATGCTTCAAAGAAGAACAAAGAACAAGAAACAAAGAGGAGCCATATTTCAAAGTCTTGCGAAGAAGGAAATCTTGAACCTGAGGTGCAGCCGTACGAGGGAATTTGAGTGGGGAACACATTTGAGAAGACGGGACGAGCGCCAACCTTCAGAGGGTCAAGTGAAGTGTGTGCGGGAGCGGGAGCCGGAGCGCGACGACGATTTGGGATTTCAGAGCGCCGCCGGCGATCGGAGACTCAGAGTGCGTGACTGTGTGCGGCGGAGACGATGTTAGGGTTTACTCATTTTCGACTTTTCGTTTATGACTTGGGAAATTGTTGGTATTGGTAGACGAGATGACAGATGAGGATGTACCGATGAGAATTGACAATTGAGGAGCAATGGGAGATTGTTGGGACTGGGAGTGGAGATAGCAAATGACGATGACCCGGTATTGAAGAGCAATAGGAAATTGGGTCTGGGACTCTGGGGATGAAGAAAAAAAAAAGGCGAAGGGGCGCTTTATTATAGAATAATTTGTTCAAGATGTGTTATTTTTGTTAACTATAATTAATTTAGAAAAAGATGATATGGTTAGTTGTTAGTAAAATTTTAAAAATATATTAAAATAATATTTAAAATAAAATGATTAAAATTGATTTGATGTAAAAGTAAGAGATAAATGATTGAAAATGTTTAGGAATGATAGGTAGTTAAAATTATGTGAGTGGATGAATAGTGAATTAAAGTTGATGTGATGCGATTAGTTTGTATAATTTAATTATATGAATAATATTAAAGATAGTGGGGTTAGGTTAAAGTTGAGTTAGATTTTGAGTATGAATTGAATTAGAATGAAATAATTTATAAACAAGCATGCCTAAAGGACGTTACTATACTCCTCCAAAAAAACTTCTCCCAAAATACGATCATTTGAACACATTTCAATTTTTGTGTCTCTAAATATTTTCTATTTGAAATCGATCATCTTTCCTTCCTTCTATGAACCTTTTAGTTTATTTATAGTTTACCTTAAGTTTATTATATTATTTTTATAACTTGAATCTTTTGGTATTTCTCAAGTTTATTATCTATTTCTTTTACTAAATCACGACAAATAATTTGACCAAAAAAAATATATATATATAAGATAAAATATATTTTTAGTTTATTTATAGTTTACCTTAAATTTATTATATTATTTTATAACTCGAATCTTTTGGTATTTCTCAAGTTTATTATCTATTTCTTTTACTAAATCACGAAAAATAATTTGACCAAAAAAAAAACATATATAAGATAAAATTAAATATAATGGTTTATCTTAAGTTTATTATCTATTTTTCTACAAAATCATGAAAAATAAATTGACAGAAAAACCAAAACAAAACTACATATAAACTACAAATAAAAAAATAATAATTATTATAATCTAACCATTAATAAACATCAATCTAATTCTCAAATGTTCGAAAAACAATTATATTACATAGCAATACACAAAGCAAAATTTTCCATTGCCTGGGTACCAAAGTAAAAATATAAATAAATAAATCACTAGAACAGTATAAACTATTTCTCATCCAAAAATAAACCAAAACATATCACCTTTATCCGAATCTTCACCACAGTAGTTTTTAGCCGTCATCCATACAAGATTGCTTAGCCCCGAATCTAGTAGTCTACTGTTAGACCTTGCACCAAGGTGAGGATTTTGCTTGGCTTGAATTTTTAATCACAAAAGATGGTGGAGACTGGTGTTTGACCTGGGATTTGATAGTCATTCACGATCTTGCTCGATCTAGATCTGATAGTGCTTGGTTTCGGATCTGATAGCCGATGGCGGTGTGGCTCAACCGGATCTGATAGCCGGCGACAATAATTGAAAAATATCAACGAATAAAATAAATAATTAAAACCTAATGTTGAACTACAAAGAGAGGGAAAAGAGATCATAGATGTTCAGAGATGAAAATAAATTAGAAAGAAGAAGAGAAATTTTCTCTGTCGGCGATGCAAGGGAAAAAGTGAGGAAGGGAAGTAAGATAAAGAGAACAAAATCCAATATTTTATTTATATAATGTAGAGAGGAATAACAAAGTTCAGAATTCATATGATTGGATACAAAAATTAAATATCATATTAGGAGAAATAAAACTAGGGTTGAACGTCCTGTAGGTAATTATCTCAAAAAAAAATTGAGAAGGAATGGGGGATTGGGTCTGCCTTGTGGCGTTGGGCCGTGGGTGGGTAGCATGTTAAGTTAGTGGCCAAAATACATAACTAACCTCGTTATCAAAAATAATTCTATATAAATAATGGCATATATAGAATTCCAATAATACTCCGATAAGTAGTTACACCAATTCATAATTCAACTGCTCTCTTTGTCTTATTTCCTTGTCACTCCTAACAATGTCTTCTTTCCCTCTCTTCCTTCTCACTCTTACTCCTCGGTTTTCTTTCTTTCTTCTTCAATTATCTTCTTCCCTTCTTCTTTTTCTTCTTCTTCAATTATCTTCTTCTTCTTCAAACATGAATGTGTAAGGATAAAAACAAAAAAACAAAAAAAAAAATGATTAATTAATTGATTATGTACATACATTATAATTAAATCAACTAAAACGCAAAAAAAAATATCAAATTAAAATTAACAACAACAATAATAATAAAATATAATACATACACACAAATTATACCAATATTGATGAATTATGAAGAAGTCAAAAACATTTGATGTAACAAAAAAACAAGAACATAACAACAACAAATAAACAACATGAAACATTTGATGCAACAACAAAACAATAACATAACTACAACAAATAAACAACAAGAAAATAACTATTACTGCAGAATTCAAAGCCCTTGCAAGATAGTTATGAACTATTACTGCATAAGCCTTGGATTAAACATGCACGATTTGTTCACCACATAGCTTCAGATTAAATGCCCCATTGATGATTTGATGAACTAAAATGCTAGGAAGGCCAATTGATATTGGGCTGGGCCCTATAAGAGAAAAATCAATTGGGAGCCTCATGATTGATTAGTTGAAGATTAATTTATTATTATTATTTTTTTTTTTTTGCACTTAGAGGTGACGCTGAGAGGGAGAGAAAAATAGGTTGCTACTTAGCAATGAAAAAGAGATACATAACAACATGAAAACAATACCTCGAAAATTCCTTCTCTTTATTTCCATCTTCTTCCTCAAAACACCATAATTTCAACGGCCATTAATGTGACAGAAGTTGTTCGACACCATCTCGTTGTAGCTGGCTGCTCATCCGTTCTTGCAAAATTATCTCGTTGTATTTTCTGCTCGAAAAATTCTTCTGTCTAAAGATTCGGAATATGGATCTGGGAAAGTTTTTTGGATGTGGATTTGAGAAAATTTTTTGTCAAGTTAGATCTGATAGAAAGAGAAGATGACTATTTCTCGTGATAAATAAGAATAGAAAAAAAGAAAAGTAAAAAAACAAAAATAATAACCGCTGTTTAGAGTAATGGAATACACCACTAGCTATTGCAATTAAAGAATAAAATATTTTCGAAAGATATACAGTGTCTTTAATTCTAAGTTAGGCGGCAACAACTTAAAGATTGATGAGATAAAAAAGCCTAGTTTTATTTCTCCTAATACGATACTAGTACATAACCCCGTGCGATGTACGGACTGTATTTTTTTTGGTAAAATTTAAAATTGAAGGCTATTAATCAATAAGTTATAATACATAGAGTATTTGTTAGGTAATCGTAATATGTTCATCATTAAAAAATCATGCATTATTATAAACCTCTATTTTTCTATGCAAAATTATTTTGCACTTGGCAACCGTAAATCGATATTTACCAAGATTGTTGTCCACTTGATAATTGCGAATTGCATAGATACCTCATTCCTTCAAATTTTTTGTTGATTTGTGAAATGTTACCACCATGAAATAAAACTATAGTGAAAATATATAATATTGTGATAAATACTAAAGATATGATTTATCTGGTGAAGTTTAATTTTATATAGAATATAAGAAAAGTTGTTACCTTAAAGTGTGAATTTTGAGTATATCTTTTTTTTTTCAATGATTTTCATTTTATATGCCAAATTCATTCCAATATTAAGAACAAATTTTGTTTTGTTATGTTTTAATAGAGATTTAGAAATTTGATTGTATCTTTTGTAAAACAACATTTACAAAAAATAATTACGTTAAAAAAACAACGGTATTTTATCATTTGTAGTTCAAAACTAACTAAAAGAATCGGAGGACATGTAAATCACGGTTTTTAAATGAAAAAAATATTTCATAAATAAATTGATAAAAAAGAATGATTCAAAATGATAAAAAAATAATAGTGATATTATTGTTGACCACCGACTTGGAAATTATTATTATTCGGTGGTAAATGTAGTTAAACATCTAGTTG
Organism: Striga asiatica; assembly: GCA_008636005.1. Classification (NCBI taxonomy): domain Eukaryota; kingdom Viridiplantae; phylum Streptophyta; class Magnoliopsida; order Lamiales; family Orobanchaceae; genus Striga; species Striga asiatica. Next base: position 1,997,853 of record BKCP01008293.1, read on the forward strand.
AGGCGTCAGAGTATATCAAAGATGGTCCTCTTGAAATGAAAATCACTTATGATGTCTAAATCACGCCATTCCATCGATTACCGAAGTGAAGTTCCCACCGACCTCAGATTACTAACCGACTTCTCAAGATTTCACCAACATCAAACCAACGATCCTCTCCTCCTCGGAACAGCCTGAGTTCCTTGTCCTCGGAACCATCTTACATTTTGTGCCCAAAACGTCATCATGATTGTGGGACCAAACCACCCATTTGGGGTTACCTTTTTGTATAAGTTTTTCATTATTGGAGTAAAACGTCATCATGAGTGTGGGACCAAACCGCCCATTTGGGGTTACCTTTTTTGTACAAATTTTGCATTATTAGAGTAAAATTATTGGATGTCCCGAAGGACGTGTAAGGAAAAAGTTACTATATATAGCCTGATAGACCCTCAGTAATGGGGTTTTTTTTTTCGAAACTGTGGTACAAGGACCACTTCGGTTAATATTGCCAACTACTCCATGATCAATAAAGATTTGTGTGTTAGTCTTAATTATTGTTTCTAATAAAACGTTATTACGTTGAGTGTGTTGTTATAATTTCATACGACAACAGTTTGGCGCTAGAAGGAAGGCCTCATCATCTTTTGAGGTTAATCTTCGGTGTACAAAAGAGCGTCGCTATTCTGCCACTGTGTTATTACATTAGTAGTTCAAAATATGTCGCAATCAGGACAAGATCCTCTCACGACTGGTGAACCTACACTCAATCCCAGTCCACTTACAAGACAAGTTACCACCACCCCAGCAAATCAATCTGCCGGACGTCTCACTAATATCCTGGTGACACCAGAAATAGCAGCACTCCTACAAAATCCAGAAATTGCGAAGGGGATAACCGCGTTGTTGGCCCAGGTGATTCCCAGTATGTCACAGATCCCTCCGGGACCAGGAACCAGTCCAGTCGACAACGCCAGGCAGCTGCAGATCATACCCCCACTTCCTCAAGAGGATATTCCTCCGGCAACGTCACACGCTACGTGTCATCCACATAATACTAATCATCAAGGACCCCCGGCGGGATTACTACCACCACCAGATGGGCGCCATATGCAGGAAGCTAATGCGGAAAGTTATCCAGGACGTGGTCGGAGAGATATTGCTCGTATTCGGCCAACGCCTCAACACCTCGACAATCTTTCCGGCTTGCATCGACAAATCGGAACAAATCGTCTCAACCGACGTGAAAGTTCGGAGAACGAGATACTTAGGAGGCGTGTCGCGGAACTTGAGTTAGAAGCAAGACGTGTTGCTCATATGCGACACCCCTCGACTTTTCCATCCTCAGATTTGGGCCATGTATACTTAGAAGTTGAATCTCCATTAGCTCCCGAGCTAACTGCGGGTTTTGTACCCGGCAAAGTGAAAGTTCCTCAAATCGGATTGTATGACGGGACCTTGGACCCTGATGCCCACCTCGGTCATTATACGTCATGGATGGATCTTCATGGTGCAACCGACGCTTTGCATTGTCAGATGTTCTCTCTCACTCTGGGGCCTCGAGCACAAAAATGGTACCACTCATTACCCCCACACTCAATCTGGAAGTGGCAACAGCTTAGATCCGCATTCCATTCCCACTTCATTGGGGCCCAGGTTTGTCTTATTCCTAAGGAATCCATTGCAAATATTACTCAACGAGAGGATGAAAGTGTCAAGGAATATGTGGCTCGGTTTAATGAAAGAGTTCAAAATATGGAGCCTTGTCATCCGGAGACGCTGTTAGTCTTAGCCGTTGCCGGACTCAAACCAAATTCTATGTTTAGATGGACTCTTTGTCAGAACAAACCGCACACATTTCAAGAATTCCTCGCCCGAGCCCAGCAGCATGTTATTGCCGAGGAGTCTATGTCAGTCCCTGAATTCAGTGTTTCATCGAAGGAGTCAAAATTCGAATCAGTACTGAAACAAAATAAGAAGTCATTTGGCGGGAAACCCGGGAAATTTCCGATCGGAGGAACCTCAAAAGAGGATTACAAGTCCCCTGAAGCGCGAGCGGCCCAGAAAAAGTACCGAGATGACTTGAAATCCGGTTATGAAGCCGTGTTCACAGCCGGGGCCGCTACCATTTATGAAGAACTGAAAGAAAAAGGAATATTACCTGATCCTCGACCAGTAAGGATGCCCCTGGAACGGCTAGACTAGTCAAGGTATTGTGATTACCATAAATCTCCTGGGCATAACACAGACGAGTGTTTTGGTCATCCTCAACTCCGGAGGTTTTCAAAACCTTCCGATATCCAAAGACCAGGACGGAATTTTAACAATATAGGAGACGATGATTGTCACACCCCGCCTTACTACTAGCTTTGAAAAATCAGAGTAAAATTTTTGTTTTTATTTTCGAAAGAACGTGCGAGCTGGGTTTTCGAAAATACTGGCCTATTGCGGGATGTGGCAGATAAAAACTTAAACTGAAACTTGGGCTTGCCCACAGACATAATAAAACATGCAACCAAACTGTCCGCTCGCGGATTATGAAATTATACATGCATAGTCTGTACTGTCTCGCACTGTCTAGAAAACTCGCTGGCGGAAGCATCCGAAATACGAATACATAACATGCGTACATAAACTGAATAAAATACACATGATCATAAATTTAGGACATAAAAATGCTGGTAAAATATGTCCGACTCTCATGACCACGCTGCGCCACATGTGTGCTCATCCGGCACGCTCGACTCCGCCTCCCAAAAAACACAATGGGGGCGTGAGCAAACCACTATGCTCCGCAAAGACCAATACTGAACAAAACATCATCTATAATAACGTATCATGAAACATAAATATATAAGAGCTGAAACTGTAAACTGATCTCTGATGTCTGTTCTGATCTGTGGTCAAAAGACCCTCGGCCGTAGCCGCTCGTGTGCACACGCCGATGGGGTAGAAAGGGCCTCGCCCCTCCCAACGGTCATCAGGTGGGTATAAAGGCCTTGGCCACCCAACCCGGAACTAAACTGTCTCAAACATACCTCTGCCATGGTACAGATATTATCTATGATGTGACATCCAGTACATGACCCCCACCTGAAAACTTGAAATCTGGTATGCAAGTGCGGAAGATGGAGTAGCGGTCGGAGGCTCGACTCTCCTTAGGCTACATAAATATTTAAGCAAAATAATGCTAAGTATAATGCTCAGAATATTTAATTATATGCTAAAATGCTCGGACTTATCTACGCGATTAAACTGGACTGGACTGGCTCGGAAAAATACTGAAATTTTCGGAACTGGACTCGGATCAGAAATCACGAGTAAAAACTGACTCGAACCGCCGGTCGAACCGGCCGGTTCGCTGGCTGGCCGGACCGCCGGCTCGACTGGGCCGGGCGGTCGGGCTGGGTTCGGCTAGACCGGGCTCGGTCCCGTGCCGGGCCAGCTGGTGCCCGGGCACGGCGCTGGGCACGGCTGGTGCGACCGGGCTCGGTCCCTGGGGCCGCTGGACATGTCTTGGCGCGGACTGGCGCTGGTGGGCACGGCCAGGGGCTGCTGGCACGGCCCGGGCACGACTGGTGCCCCTCGGGTGCGTGCTGGGCACGGCCGAGGCTCGACTGAGGCGCTGTCGTGCGGCTGGGCACGGACAGGCACTGGCCAGACGCGGCTGGCACGGGGAAGGCGCGGACAGAGGCCCCTAGGGCGCTGCCGGGCCGTCCCGAGGACACTGGGCACTCGGGCATGCTGCTGGGACATGCACCGAGACCGACTGGCTCAGCTGACCCGGCTTGGATCAGCCCTGGACCTGGCACGAGGCTCTGGCACGAGACCTCGTGCGCTGGGCTTGGCACGGACGCTGCCGGGCGTCCCTGGGCACGCGGGTGTGCTGCTGGGCACATCCCGGGCCAACTGCGTGCTCGGGCGTGGCACTGGCACGACCCGAGGTCGGCTACGCATGACACGCGAGGCCATGCGTGCACTGAGGCTGGGACAGCGCGGCCAGGCGCTGTCGGGGTTGCTTGGGCGCGACGGGCGCCACGACCCCGGGTACGACGCGGACAGGCACTGCGGGCGCGCTGTCGCGGACACTGGTGCCTCGCGCACGCTGGCGCGGGCACGGACTGGCACTGGGCCGGGCACTGGCGTGCTATGTGCGCGGACAGTGACCAAGGCCGGCCCTTGCCGGACCTCCGGCAACATTTCCGGTGACATGCAACTCCAAACATCATGATATGGTAAAATAAGCACAAATATCACATAAAACCCTAGTGGACTCCGGGTCCACTTGCATGTTACTCGGGAGGGCCTAAAGGGCACGTACGAGCAACTTACGTCCGAACGAACATCCATAACTTACAAAACTACTCAGGGCCGAATGTTATACATCACAAATGATGACTATAATGGCTAACACTTTGGTCATATCATGCATGCATGAGGATGGGCCCCGGGTAGCCATGTTAACATAATTTCGATCACGATTTGACTAAGGCAATGAACTCATTTTATTCTCAAATTTTTATAGCATCAATGGTATGATATTTAAGGGTGATTTAACCAACATTTTCGACTTTGGCATGCATGCAACTAAAATTTTATTTTTAAGGCCATTTAATTCAAAAATTCGTAAATCATATATAATGACATGCATGGCTCGGTTTTTCTTCATGAAAAATCTTAAAATATCATAAAATAATTAATGAACTCAAAAATCCCGAGCTTACCTCAGTTAGAAATGGAGAACGAGTGTTAGGTCTCAAATGGTGGGTATGCGCGGCCTAAGGGGTTTGGCTTGGACTTAGGTTGTGTTTTGCTCGTGTCAAACACCTCCAAGGGACTTAGGAAAATATAAGGTACACTTATATGGTGCTAAGCCTCGAGGTAATGTGCTTGGACAAGGCTGAGGTGCGGTCCTCCTTCTTCCCCGGGGCTGCGCGCGCGAGGTAGGCACCAGCTGGGTTCTTCTCACTTTTCTGATTTTTCTCTAAGTATTTGCTCGAGGTATTGGGGGTCTAAGAACTTCTTTGCATCTTATAGAAGAGGTTTATATAGGAGATGGGGCGGAATTTACTATGTGAGGTCAAAGGGGACCAAAATGGGTGGGAATCTTTCCCTTTTCATGCACATGAGTAGAGGCTAGTCATGGGGAACAATGGCTGACTTAAATCACGGTTTGGGTGGAGATTCCTGGTGGTTTTACAGAGCTCAAACGTTTATTTAAGTGGTCTGGTCAGCCTTGGTACAAAAGTGTGGGACAAGGACAAAAATTCTTGAATAAACAATGTTGTGCACATGCTTCACTTCATGCTAAACTCTAGTTGACTTTCCTTAACAATGCTTAGGGCCAATTAAGCTCATTTAAACCCTTATTAAACCCTTATTACACGCATGAAATGGGTCATGAGGAAAGTGGGCCAAAAAATAGAGTTTTGGGCCTTGGAAGCTGGACTGGTCGCGCTGGGCGCTGGGCCTGGGCGCTGGGCACTGGGCCCTGGGCCCTGGGCGCGGCNCTGGGCGCGGGGACGCGGGCTGGGCGCGAGGGCGCGGCTGGGCTGCGCGGGAAATGGTGCTGCTCGGGGAAAATGACTTTGGGCTGAGTTGCAAGGGTTGGGAAAGGCTTCCAACACTTAGAAAATTTTAGGGAACTAATGCCAAGGCTTAGGACAAGCCTTGGGCTTGGTAGGCACGTGCTTAGCACGGCACGAGGCGCGGGTGCGAGGGGGGCTCGGCATGGGCGGCTCGGGTGAGCACTAGGGCTCAATATAAAATGATCAAAACTTGACTTTGACATTCTAACGCACTTAGAAAAATATTCTAAGTATTAAAATATCAACTCTCAATTTTTGACTTAGAAGAAAATATAATTCGGAACGACAACTAGGGTTCGTGTCCGGTAATTTCTCGAATTGACTTGCTATTATTTAATAACCCAAATTAATGGATTAATCTTAACTTATACTTGAGATAGAATTATTCAAGGAATAATTTATCATGTTTGAGCATTTAGCATAAATAATATAACTCGATAATTTCTGAAAATTACGGATTTCACTTATAGTCGAGCAGTGAAACCGTTCTGAATATTATTACTGTTTTGGGGCGTTACAACCTATCCTCCTTAAAATATTTCTGTCCTCGGAAATACAAAACTAAGGTTCTAGGCCAGAACTCCTACTACATAACTATATACATAAAAACATAAAAATAGAAAGTACATATATGTACAAGTGAAAATCTCAAAACTCGCTGGATAACGAGCTCTGATCTCGGCCTCTCTCTCCCAAGTGGCTTCCGACTCGTCGTGGCGACTCCAGCAAACTTTGACGAGCTCTATATCTCTGTTCCTCAGCCGACGGACCTTTCGGTCCAGAACTGCTATCGGCCGCTCATCATATGTCAGGTTCTGCCCGACCTCTAGCCCGTCAAAGTTCACTATGTGGCTCGGGTCATACACGTACTTCCTCAACATCGACACATGGAAGACGTTGTGTACACCCGAGAGCTCTGGGGGTAACGCCAGACGATAAGCGGTGGCACCAACTCGCTCGAGAATCTCAAAGGGCCCTATGAATCGGGGCTGCAGCTTCCCCCTCTTCCCGAAACGGACAACGCCCTTCATCGGCGTGACCTTCAGGAACACCTTGTCTCCCTGCTCGAACTCAAGCTCCCTTCTACGCTTATCAGCGTAGGCCTTCTGTCTGCTCTGAGCCTCTCTCAATCTCTCTCGGATCTCGGCGACCTTCTGCACTGTGTCCTCGATCAGCTTGGGACCGAGAACCTGCTTCTCGCCGACCTCATCTCAATACAGGGGTGAACGGCACTTGCGACCGTATAAAGCTTCGAACGGCGCCATCTTAATCGACGAGTGGTAACTGTTGTTATAGGCAAACTCCACAGTGGGTATCAACTGCTCCCACGAACCACCATGCTCAAGGACACAAGCTCGGAGCATGTCCTCAAGCGTCTGGATGGTCCGTTCCGACTGACCGTCGGTCTGTGGATGATAGGCGGAGCTAAACTTCAGCTTCATCCCCATGGACTTGTTCAGACTCTCCCAAAAATGGCCGGTAAACCGGGGATCTCTATCTGATACAATCTCGGCTGGGACGCCATGGAGTCGAACGATTCCCTGGAGATACACATCAGCTAGCTGCTCCATGGACATGTCCATCCTGACAGGCATGATATGGGCCGACTTCGTCAGTCGATCCACAACTACCCATACTGCGTCATGATGCTTGGCCGACATCGGCAAACCCGTGACAAAGTCCATGGTCATCTTCTCCCACTTCCACTGCGGAATCTCTAAAGGCTGCATGAGACCCGGTGGAACCTTGCGCTCAGCCTTCACTTGCTGGTAGATCAGACACTTCTCAACAAACTCGGCGACATCTCTCTTCATCCCCTTCCACCAGAAGGACCTTTTCAGGTCGTGATACATCTTGGTGCTACCGGGGTGCGCCAAGTAAGGAGCACTATGCGCCTCAGTCAAGATTTCCTTCTTTAGGGCCTCGACATTTGGCACAACGATCCTCCCCTTGTACTCCAAGGCACCATCTGTGCCTCGGTAGAAACCCTCAACTCCTCCGACATGAATCTTCGCCCCCATCGAGCGAATGAACTCGTCAAAAGCTTGATCCCGCCGGATCCTGTCTCGCAACGTGGGCCACATTCTCATCGCTCGAATACCTCCCACAACTGGCAACTTGGGAGGTGATTCGACCACCTCTAGCTGCATCCGGGCGAACTCATGAATCAACTGACGCTGCTGAGTGATCATACAGGTCAGCTCGCCCTTTCCCTTCCGGCTTAGGGCGTCGGCAACTACGTTCGCTTTCCCCGGATAATAGTTGATGGTACAGTCATAATCTTTTACCAGCTCCAACCATCGCCGCTGGCGCATGTTGAGCTCCTTCTGGGTGAAGATATACTGCAAGCTCTTGTGGTCTGTATAAATCTCGCAGTGGCCCCCGTACAAATAGTGCCTCCAGATCTTCAGGGCGTGAACCACTGCTGCCAACTCAAGGTCATGAGTCGGGTAGTTCACCTCGTGCGGCTTTAGCTGACGGGAAGCATAAGCCACAACCCTGCCGTCTTGCATCAAAACGCAGCCTAGACCCTGCTTTGAGGCATCACTATAGATAGTGAAACCCTGTGTGGGGTCCGGAATGGTCAACACGGGTGCCGTCGTAAGCCTCGCTTTGAGCTCCTGGAAGCTCGACTCACAACTATCATCCCACTCAAACTTCACTGATTTCCTCGTCAGACGTGACAAGGGTAGGGCAATCTTCGAAAACCCCTCGATGAAGCGACGATAATAGCCTACCAAACCGAGAAAACTCCAAACCTCGGTGGCATTTCTCGGCGTCGACCAGTTCCTAACGGCTTCAATCTTGCTCGGGTCAACCTCAATCCCTCTGGAGGTGACAATGTGGCCTAGAAAAGCCACTCGGTCAAGCCAAAATTCGCATTTGGAGAACTTGGCGTACAACTTCTCACGCCTAAGAGTCTCCAAAACTGTCCTCTGGTGCTCCTCATGCTGCTCCGGGCTGCTGGAATAGACCAAAATGTCATCAATGAAGACGATGACAAACTGGTCCAGGAATGGATGGAAGACACGGTTCATGAGATCCATGAATACCGCTGGCGCATTGCTCAAGCCAAACGGCATCACAACGAACTCATAATGGCCGTATCGGGTTCTGAAAGCAGTTTTGGCCACATCGGCCTCTCTGATCTTCAGCTGATGGTAGCAAGAGCGGAGATCGATCTTGGAAAAGACACTGGCTCCCCTCAGCTGATCGAATAGATCCTCAATTCTGGGAAGCGGATACTTGTTCTTCACCGTCAACCGGTTCAAATCCCGGTAGTCGATGCACATCCTCATAGACCCATCCTTCTTCTTGACAAAGAGGACAGGGGCTCCCCAAGTTGATACGCTCGGTCGGATGAAACCGAGACTCAAAAGCTCCTGAATCTGAGCCTTCAACTCCTGAAGCTCCTTCGGCGCCATGCTTACGGCGCTTTCGACACTGGTCCGCTCCGGGGACCAAGTCGATAGTGAACTCCACCTGGCGATTAGGTGGTCCTCCCGGGAGCTGGTCGGGAAAAACGTCCACAAACTCACGAACAATGGGGATATCTCTGGGAGACAGCTTCTCCGAAGATTCCCCAACGATATTGACGAGAAATCCCTGACAATCCTCTCGCTGCATGAACTTCGTCGCTTTCGCCATGGAAATAACGCGCGGTAAGGTTCGAGACTTCGTCCCGAAAAACGTGATGTGGTCTCCCTCAGATAAGTGTAGCGTCACCTCCCGGTCGCGACAACGGATGTCAGCACGGTACCTCGCCAACCAATCCATGCCAAGAATCAGGTCGAAGTCATTCATATCGATCACAAACGCGTCTACAACTAGAGTTCGGCCTCCGATATCGATGCTAAGGTTCTTGGCCAGGGAACTCGTAACTATCTTCCTTCCCGAGGCGAGACTGATCTCGAGAGGGTCGACAGTACTCACTCCCTGGGCTCCTAAGGCAGATAAGCACTTGGTCGAGACGAACGAATGTGTCGCCCCGGTATCGAATAAAGCGAAGATTGGAGTATGGAACAAGGACAACATGCCAGACATGGTACCTGGCTGCTCTGCGGCCTGCTCCTGGTCGAGTGCGTAAATATGAGCGGGTGCTCCACGCTGCTGCTGCTGTCCTGGGGGTCTCTGGGCTGGCTGTCTGGGTGATGGCTGTCTCTGAGCTGGCTGTCTCGGGGCTGGTGGTCTCTGGTTCTGCTGTGGCTGAGGGCGGTCTGGGCAATCTCTGATACGGTGGCCTGGGCGGCGGCAATGGAAACATATGTCCTGCCCGGCAAGACACTCCCCGCGGTGCGGACGTCCGCAGGTAGCACAAGCCGGCAGGTCCTGTCGGGCTGGCTGGCCTCCCTGAGCTGGGCCTCTCTGTCTGCGGTTCCTCTTGTCCTTGCGGCCGTCCCACTTCCTCTTGTTCGTCTGCTGAGCTGGCTGGGGTGGCGGAATAGCGGCTGGCATTCTGGCTGGTGGCTGGGCACGGGCGTCCCTCAGAATGCACGCCTCGATCTACTGAGCACGCTCAACAGTCTCGGCGTAGTCCAGGAAACCATTGCTGGTGATCAAGAGCCTGATGTTGCTCCTCAAACCATCGAGGAACTGTGCTGCCTTCTTCTCCTCCGTATCAACAAGATGCGAAGCAAAGGCACTCTTACGAGCGAACTCGCGCTTGTACTCGTCCACTGAACGCTCACCCTGCTGGAGAGCGGCAAACTCCCGTGCCATCCTCTGCTTGAAATGGCGAGGATAGAACTTGTCCTCCAGTATCGTCTTAAACTGAGCCCATCTCATAGCGTCACGCTCATCCTCCGTGCGTAAACGCCAGTAATCCTCCCACCAGTCTCCGGCGGCTCCCTCTATCTGCAGTTCAGCGCACGCCATCTTGTGTGCCTCAGAAATTCCCATAATACGGAAGATCCTCTCCATCTTCTAGATCCACTCGGCCACGGCTAACGGGCCACTCTCCCCAGTGAAACGGGGCGGATCATACGTACGGAATCGGCTGACTACAACAGCCTGATCCTGCTCAACTGGTGCCTGGGGATCTCTGCGGGGCGGCATTCTGAAATTTGGGAAACGCTTTAATTGATTAGTATAGCCGATTAAGAAATAGCCATACTACTCTTGAAATAATAAAGAAATAATATCCGAAAACACCTAGCTTGGCTAGAGCTCCGGTATACTTAAACTTTCTATGTTCTGGCTCGTAATGGAGTTCTGACTTAGTCTAGAGTCCTTGGACATAGCTGTTCTAGAGTTCTGTCTAGAGTTCTTGTCTTAGCTTATCCTTCTAGAGTTCTCCATCTAGAGTTCTTTCTTCTCTTATAGGAGGATGGTTATCTAGGCCCCATACTTGAACTGAATTTAGCACTTGCAAAACTTAAACTGAGTCAGGTGACTTACCTCGGAGTCGGCGCGGATGAGCGTGGCGTGGTCATGCTTTTCTAAACTTTGAAAGGATACAGAAACGCAAATCTGCGCTCTGATACCACCTTCTGCCACACCCCGCCTTACTACTAGCTTTGAAAAATCAGAGTAAAATTTTTGTTTTTATTTTCGAAAGAACGTGCGAGCTGGGTTTTCGAAAATACTGACCTATTGCGGGATGTGGCAGATAAAAACTTAAACTGAAACTTGGGCTTGCCCACAGACATAATAAAACATGCAACCAAACTGTCCGCTCGCGGATTATGGAATTATACATGCATAGTCTGTACTGTCTCGCACTGTCTAAAAAAACTCGCTGGCGGAAGCATCCGAAATACGAATACATAACATGCGTACATAAACTGAATAAAATACACATGATCATAAATCTAGGACATAAAAATGCTGGTAAAATATGTCCGACTCTCATGACCACGCTGCGCCACATCTGTGCTCATCCGGCACGCTCGACTCCGTCTCCTGAAAAACACAATGGGGGCGTGAGCAAACCACTATGCTCCGCAAAGACCAGTACTGAACAAAACATCATCTATAATAACGTATCATGAAACATAAATATATAAGAGCTGAAACTGTAAACTGATCTCTGATGTCTGTTCTGATCTGTGGTCAAAAGACCCTCGGCCGTAGCCGCTCGTGTGCACACGCCGATGGGGTAGAAAGGGCCTCGCCCCTCCCAACGGTCATCAGGTGGGTATAAAGGCCTCGGCCACCCAACCCGGAACTAAACTGTCTCAAACATACCTCTGCCATGGTACAGATATTATCTATGATGTGACATCCAGTACATGACCCCCACCTGAAAAACTTGAAATCTGGTATGCAAGTGCGGAAGCTGGAGTAGCGGTCGGAGGCTCGACTCTCCTTAGGCTACATAAATATTTAAGCAAAATAATGCTAAGTATAATGCTCAGAATATTTAATTATATGCTAAAATGCTCGGACTTATCTACGCGATTAAACTGGACTGGACTGGCTCGGAAAAATACTGAAATTTCCGGTACTGGACTCGGATCAGAAATAACGAATCAAAACTGACTCGAACCGCCGGTCGAACCGGCCGGTTCGCTGGCTGGCCGGACCGCCGGCTCGACTGGGCCGGGCGGTCGGGCTGGGTTCGGCTAGACCGGGCTCGGTCCCGTGCCGGGCCAGCTGGTGCCCGGGCACGGCGCTGGGCACGGCTGGTGCGACCGGGCTCGGTCCCTGGTGCCGCTGGACTTGGCTAGGCGCGGACTGGCGCTGGTGGGCACGGCCAGGGGCTGCTGGCACGGCCCGGGCACGACTGGTGCCCCTCGGGTGCGTGCTGGGCACGGCCGAGGCTCGACTGAGGCGCTGTCGTGCGGCTGGGCACGGACAGGCACTGGCCAGACACTGCTGGCACGGGGAAGGCACGGACAGAGACCACACGGGCGCTGCCGGGTGTCCCCGAGGTCACTGGGCACTCGGGCATGCTGCTGGGGCATGCACCGAGGCCAACTGGGCTCAGCTGGCCCGGCTCGGGTCAGCCCTGGACTTGGCACGAGGCTCTGGCACGAGACCTCGTGCACTGGGGCTTGCACGGGCGCTGCCGGGCGCCGTGCGCATGGCTGGGCACGCTGGGTGCCATGGCCACGCGTGCTGGGGCTACTGGGGCTTATGCTTGGCACACGGGCACGCACTGGGCGCTGCGGGCGCTGTTGCGTGCACGCGGGCTGTGCCTCGCGCCTACCGGGTGCGGGCACTGGCTAAGGCTACCCTCTGCAGGCACGGACAGGCACTGGGGCCGGGCACTACCGCACTACGTGCGCGGCCAGTGACCAAGGCCGGCCCTTGCCGGACCTCCGGCGACTATTTCCGGCAACATGCATGACCATACAACATAATATGATAAAATAAGCACAATTAACATATAAATCACTAGTGGACCCCGGGTCCACTTGCATGTTCACTCGGTAGGGCTTATATGGCCCGTACGAGCACTTGACGTCCGAACCAACATACATAACTTGAAAAACTACTCAGGGCCGAATGTTATACATGTAAATTCATGACTATAGAGGCTAAAACATGTGGCACATATTGCATGCAATGAACTAGGGTTCGGGTCCCCATTTTAACATATTTTCGAGCATGATTTGACCAAGGCAATGAACTCATTTTATTCTCAAATTTTTACAGCATCAATGGTATGATATTTGAGGGTGTTTAAACAAGAAATCTCGACTTAGACATGCTTCCTACTCGAATTTCATTTTTAAGGTCATTTATTTCAAAAATTCGTAACTCACATATAATGACATGCATGGCTCGGTTTTTCTTCATGAAAAATCTTAAAATGTCATAAAATAATTAATGGAATCAAAAATCCCGAGCTTACCTCGGTTAAAAATGGAGAAATCGAGTTAGGGCTCAAACTAGGGCTAGTCGCGGCTTTGGAGGTTAAGCTCACTTTGTGGTGTGATTTGTTCGAGCCAATCAACTCTAAAAGGCTTAGAAAATTCTAAAGAATACTTAGAATATGCTAAGCCTCGAGAGATTATGGCTGGAACACGAGGTGGCTGCCTTCTCTCCTTCCCCGGGGCGCGCGCGCGGGCAGCAGGGCTGGTAGCTTTGCTCTCGGTTTTCTCCTCCCTCCTCACTATTTTTCTCGAGCTCCAATTTGTGTAAGAGCTTAAAATGGACTAAGGGAGGGGTCTTAAATAGGTGTTGAGGGCGGAGCTTACTATGTTGGTCAAGGGAGACCAAAGATCATGAGTTTGCCTCATTTTATGTGCATAGGAACTTGAGGGTGTTGGGGCATCTTTGCATGGAATATTTGGGTGGAATGGCAGGTCCTTTAGTGTATAAAAATGAGGTCAAATGGGGTCTGGTCCCAAGTGCACGAAATAGGGGGGACAAGGGCTGCACAAGTGATTAAAATATTCACTAGCCCACATGCACTACCATTATAATAATCCCCATGTTCATTGTCTTTGCTTAAACATTTCTTAGGGCAACTTAAGCTTAATTAGACCCTCATTAGGTCCTAATTACACGCCTGAGTTGGGCCATGAGGAAAGTGGGCCGAAAAATGGTGTTTTGGGCCTTGGAAGCTGGACTGGTCGCGCTGGGCGCTGGGCCCTGGGCGCGGGGACGCGGGCTGGGCGCGAGGGCGCGGCTGGGCTGCGCGGGAAATGGTGCTGCTCGGGGAAAATGACTTTGGGCTGAGTTGCAAGGGTTGGGAAAGGCTTCCAACACTTAGAAAATTTTAGGGAACTAATGCCAAGGCTTAGGACAAGCCTTGGGCTTGGTAGGCACGTGCTTGGCACGGCACGAGGCGCGGGTGCGGGGCTCGGCATGGGCGGCTCGGGTGAGCACTAGGGCTCAATATAAAATGATCAAAACTTGACTTTGACATTCTAACGCACTTAGAAAAATATTCTAAGTATTAAAATATCAACTCTCAATTTTTGACTTAGAAAAAAATATAATTCGAAACGACAACTAGGGTTCGTGTCCGGTAATTTCTCGAATTGACTTGCTATTATTTAATAACCCAAATTAATGGATTAATCTTAACTCATACTTGAGATAGAATTATTCAAGGAATAATTTATCATGTTTGAGCATTTAGCATAAATAATATAACTCGATAATTTCTGAAAATTACGGATTTCACTTATAGTCGAGCAGTGAAACCGTTCTGAATATTATTACTGTTTTGGGGCGTTACAATGATGAGACTGACCGAGTTCCAAATCCCAAGAGGATCCGACAAGGCGATCAGGAAGTTTTCGCCTTCACTACGGACGTTTCCGAAGATTCTCGTTCTCAAGATCATAACTCAAAGAGAGCCAGACCAGATCAGTCAACTGGTGATAAGCCTGACGTTGTCTCACGAGTGAATACCAGCCATGGACGGAAAACCGTCTCCCGACGTCAGGCCAAAGCATATGTTCGGCAAGCCTATAATGTCGGAAAACAGGTACTCAACACCGATCTTTGTGAAACGATAAATTCCAGAAATTGTCCAATCACTTTCAAGGTGGACGATGCTAGCCTCTTCGCTCATCCGCATTCTGACGCTTTAATTATTACGACTCCCATTTGTGGTATACCCGTACATCGTATTTTAGTGGATATTGGGGCCTATTCAAATATACTGATGTTACGAGCATTTGAAAAACTGGGCCTCGATCCATTCGAGATCAGGCCTTGCAATGATATCATCCAAGGATTTAACGGAAGTGTTTCTTGCCCGCTAGGAGAAATCACTTTGCCTGTCCGTTTTGGAAATCAAGATGGAGCATCCAAAGTCATCATTGAAACCTTCAAAGTTATGGATTTAAAAAATGAATATAACGCAATCATTGGAAGAACTGCTCTGTATAAGTTGCGGGCCGCAGTTTCTATCTTCCATTATGCAATCAAATTCCCAACATCAAGCGGAGAAGGAACGCATTATGGTGAACAAAAGGAAGCAAGAGAATTGATACTGACCAAAGCGACCGAAGAAGTCCATGTCACTGACTCGGTCAAAGAAGACTCGGTCAAGCAGAACGGGCATCCGGAATCCCTCCCACAGTCCAGGATTCAACCGAAGTCGAAAAATTTGGGACCGACATCCAGCTGACTGATGAGGGCACTGAAACTGAAAACATAGACCCTGGAAGACGACCGGGCAAGGAGCCAATCCGAGAGGAAGACGACCTCGACCCTCGGATTCAATTCAAAGAAAAAAGTCATGGTGACCGAGTCGAACTTGCGAGGAAACCGAGTTGATATATGTTGACGAACCGAGATGCAGTCGAGCACTGAAGATAGGTGTTAATCTCCAGGATCCAATAAGAACCCAATTAATCCATTTTCTCCAAAACAATTTTGATGTGTTTGCATGGAAACACGAAGACATGAAGGGGATCAGTTCGGAAGTAGCAAGTCATAAACTTAACCTCGACCGAACCGTGAAACCGGTTGTCTAAAAAACGAAGAAAGCTGGGTCAGGATCGGCAAAAAGCTCTGGAGGAAGAAGTTCAGAAACTTTTTGATAACAAATTTATCAAGGAAACCAAATACCCGACATGGGTATTGAATCCAGTTCTTGTCAAGAAGAGTAACGGTTTATGGCGTTTGTGTATCGATTTTTCCGACTTAAATAAGGCCTGTCCGAAGAATAGTTACCCTTTGCCACATATCGATTATATGGTGAATGCTACTTCAGGGCATGAACTTATGAGTTTTATGGACGCTTATTCCGGATACAATCAAATACCAATGGATCCAGATGAAGCCGAACACACTTCGTTCTATTCGGCTCGCGGATTATATTGTTACACGATGATGCCGTTTGGATTGAAAAACGTCGGAGCCACATATCAGCGACTTGTAAACAAAATGTTCTCTGCGTTAATCGGACGAACGATGGAAGTATACGTTGATGACATGCTTGTCAAATCGATACACGCGAGCGACCACGTCGGACATCTTCAAGAAATGTTCAACATTCTGCGTGAGTACTCAATGGTCCTGAATCTGAAAAAATGTACATTCAGAGTGGGATCATGTAAATTCTTAGGTTACGTGGTGAGTCAACATGGAATTGACGCTAACCCCGTCAAAATTCAAGCAATTCGAGATCTCGCTCCTCCATCCTCGGTGAAAGGTGTTCAAGCCCTAACCGGACGTCTTGTTGCTTTAAATCGATTCATCTCGAAATCGATGGATCGGTGTAAACCATTCTTCGACGCCATCAGAAAATGAAAGTGCTTTGAGTGGACTGAAGAATGTCAAAAGGCCCTACAAAGCATCAAAGGAGTTGTTTGTCCCATTTTTGTTGCGTTTCTCGTTGTCTTTTTGTCTTTCTTTTTCCCCATTTTAGGTCGTTTAGATGAGTTTTAGTTCATTTTATAGTTTAATTAGCGTTTGCTCTCTTCTTGGTTTTTCTTGTGTTTTTCGTTCGTTTTCCCTTTTTTTTCGTCGTCGTTGGTGTGTAGGTTGGAAGTCTCGAGAGAACAAGATTTCGGAAAAATACTAGCTGGGCAAGCCCAATCAAATAGAGGAGTTCGTTGGGAACACATAGGAAAAAGCGGAATCGAATTCCGAGTTGAAACGAACTCAAACGAGCCCGAGAGGCAAAGTCGTGCGAGCTGTCCAGTTTTAGTCGCCGCGGCCGCGGAGAAGGAGAAGTCGCGGCCGCGAGGGTCCCAAAACATCCTAAAACGTTCACTTCTGGCCAGTTGAGCTCGCGGCCTCGGAGACGGTCGCGGCCGCGGACCTTCCTTCACCGCGGCCGCGGAGGATTGGTCGCGGCCGCGGAGGTCGCGACGTGCAGAAAAATAAATACTGATTTTAGATCAGAATTTCAGGAGTTTTTGATCATTCTCTCGGCTCCAAAAACGAAAAAGCCCTACCTTCGTCCCTTTCACTCGTCTTTTTCATCTTTCTTTCATATTTTTCATCGTTGAACACGGATTTGCACTCGGATTTTGCTACTGCTTTTGGATTAATCTTGTTTATCGGATTCAACTCTCAATGTCAGTTTAATCGTAAGGCATTCTATTCTTTTAATCCATGAATATGTTTGTCTTGATTTGTGAGATTATTTGTGTTGAATCAATCATGAGTAGCTAAATCCCATTGCTAGGGATAGGGGTTTAATGTTTTGATTTTGATTGTGATTGTAGGCATTCGTTGATTGTTCTTTCCATGCGAGTTAATCTTTTATTATGGTTTTTCAATTATCAGGCTTGAGTATTGATAATTGTTGAAGGGTGACACTTCAACTTACAATTGTTTCAATTGAATTTGATTTATTCGTGCTTGAAATTGGGAATCTAATTGATTAGTCGGTTAATCACCCTCTAGTCTACTTTAATCGACTCTCAGAATTGAAAGGGGAGGAGTCGGTCGAAATAGGCTCGTATGAACTAGGCTTGTTCGTAACTGTATTGCCTAGGAGTTAAATGAATTGTTAATTTGCCGTTCTAGTTTGTTCTCTTGTTACGAAAAGTTATTGAGAATGAGTACTCGAACGTGTCGATTATTCAAATCACTTAGCTGAACAATCACCTGCCCATTAATTGCAATTCGAACCAAAACGGATCTCCCCGACTCCCTAGCTTCTCAAATCCTAATTGTTCTTCGTTACTTGCTTTTTTTATTGCTTAATTTGAATTTTCGCAGTAGTTGATAATTAAATCCAAATCAAACCATCTGAATTAGAATGTTTAGGAATTTTGTTTCCCTTTTTGTTTGAATAAACGTATAGAATATTCCGGCTAACCTTCCTCGTGAGACACGACCCGGTGTTCGAATCTTTCGATTCCACTCCGGTAAAATAAATTACAACAGAAGCGCTCTCTCAACCCCCAACTTTGCAGAAACCGGTTCCCGAAGAGATGTTATACTTATACTTGGGAGTGAGCAACTCGGCTGTCAGTGCAGTCCTTGTCCGCGAAGAAGCATCGCAACAATTTCCAATATATTATGTTAGCAAGGCCCTACAGGATGCTGAGCAGCGTTATCCCCCTATGGAGAAGTTATCCTTTGCTTTAGTTACAGTTGCTCGAAAATTACGACCTTACTTTCAGGAGCATTCGGTAACCGTTCTCACACAGTTCCCTTTGAGACAAAGTTTGCACCGACCAGACACATCGGGAAGAATGGTCAAATGGGCTGTGGAACTCGGACAATTTGACATTCATTATAAACCAAGAACCGCGATGAAAGCGCAAGTTCTTTCTGATTTTGTGGCGGAGTTCACCTCGATGATAGAGGCCGAGGACGACAACTCGCCTTGGGTCTTGTATGTTGATGGGTCTGCAACTGCAAATCGAGCAGGGGAAGGTATTGTTCTTGCCGACCCCGAAAACAAACTTTTCTGCCATTCGGGGAAGTTCCTCTTTCCAGCCACAAACAACGAGGCTGAATATGAGGCCTTAATATCAGGATTGAATCTGGCGGAATCCATAAACCTTAAACACCTCAATATTTTCACTGATTCACAATTGCTTGTCAATCAAATCAATGGTACTTTCGAAGTCAAAGAACCTCGGTTAATCCCGTATTTGACTTTGGTCAAACAAATGTTGTCTCAGTTTGACGTTCAAGTTGAGCATATTCCCCGGGCTTTAAACGTGCAAGCTGATGCTCTGTCTCGATTAGCATCAAGTGTCGGGATGGAAAGTGTCAAATATGTTCAAGTCGGGCAACAGGATCAACCGTCAACCTCCATAGCTGAGGTCCTGTCTACCGACACGGCAACTCCCCAAACTTTTCCGACTTGGATGGACCCAATCATTCATTATCTTGTTAGAGTAGTATACCCAGCGTTCCAATTGGATTGGATGTATTCTACTTGTAAATACAATCTATTTGAATTATATTAATTAAAAGGCATTACTTTATCTTAAGAGTAAGCATTTATCCTATATTTGCACTTAAGATAAAATCCCTAGATCACATATAGCTATAAGGTATGGTTGCGCATAGAGATGGTGATCATGGAACATAACTTGAAAGCTGTGATCTTAAATAAAGTTCCAAGTCGATGGATGTTTCGAGAAGGGATATCGAATAATCCATAAAAGACTTGTACATAGTATGTATGCTTGTTTGACAAGAATGTTGCATTCCATCAACATTAGCGTGGGACGCAAGTACATATATGTGGGTGCTTGTTAGANGNNC
>BKCP01008293.1:2018801-2112679 GCA_008636005.1 Striga asiatica
ATTTCATGTTTAGTAATTCATGTATGAATCTCTATTCATCCCGCCTTGGCCAAGGACTTTGAATTACTAACTATGAAACACATAGGAAATTCTCGTATCTTCATACGTGTCGAATCCTTTGTTGGCCACTAACAAACTTCCATACATATTAACATAATACCCAAAATATCCCTTTATAAGATTGTGCTAGCAACCAAAAGGATAAATCAAAGTAGAACGTAATATGCACAAAGTTACCATTGTGCCTCAAGTCTAAGGATTAGTCATGTACTATTGTAACATGAAAATTCTTATTCGACAGATTATTAACTAAAATAATTCTTCATTAAGAATTTTCATACGGTCATGTTCAGTGAACTTGTTCTTCTAACAAGCACCCACATATATGTACTTGCGTCCCACGCTAATGTTGATGGAATGCAACATTCTTGTCAAACAAGCATACATACTATGTACAAGTCTTTTATGTATTATTCGATATCCCTTCTCGAAACATCCATCGACTTGGAACTTTATTGAAGATCACAGCTTTCAAGTTATGTTCCATGATCACCATCTCTATGCGCAACCATACCTTATAGCTATATGTGATCTAGGGATTTTATCTTAAGTGCAAATATAGGATAAATGCTTACTCTTAAGATAAAGTAATGCCTTTTAATTAATATAATTCCAATAGATTGTATTTACAAGTAGAATACATCCAATCCAATTGGAACGCTGAGTATACTACTCTAACAATCTCCCACTTGCCCTAGTTCTAATCACTCATGTATCTTTAGACCCATCTTCTCAAGATGTCCTTCGAACACTTTCTGTGAACTCCCTATATGCCGGCCCAAGAAACATTCGCTTTCAGGATTACGACGTCGCCTCTACCAATGATTTCTCTAATCAAATGGTATCGTCTCATAATGTGTTTGGATCTTTGATGAGATCTTGGCTCCTTTGCTTGTGCAATAGCCCCATTGTTATCACAATATATCATTATTGGATCAACAACAGATGGTACTACACCCAACCCTTGGATGAAGTTCCTTATCCAAACAGCTTCTTTTGCAGCATCAGATGCAGCAATATACTCAGCCTCTGTGGTAGAGTCAGCAATTGTTTCTTGTTTGGAACTTTTCCAACTAACTGCTGCTCCATTTAGAGTAAATAAGTATCCAGACATGGATTTATAGTCGTCTTTATCGGACTGAAAACCAGAATCAGTAAAGCCTTCTAGTTTTAGTTCTCCATTGTCGTATACCATAAAGATATCCTTAGTCCTTCGTAAGTACTTAAGAATCATCTTAACGGCTTTCCAGTGTTCTTCACCTGGATTAGACTGATATCTGCTCGTTACACTAAGTGCATGAGCCACATCAGGTCTTGTACATAACATTGCATACATAATGCTACCAATAGCTGATGCATAAGGTATATGACTCATCCGTTCTCTTTCTTCAGGTGTCTTTGGAGACATCGTCTTAGAAAGAGAAATCCCATGACTCATTGGAATATATCCTCGTTTGGATTCTTCCATGCTAAACCGTTGTAGCACCTTATTTATGTACGTCGACTGGGATAGTCCGATCATCCGTTTAAATCTATCCCTATAGATTTTTATCCCTAGGATAAAGGATGCTTCTCCCAAGTCTTTCATGGAAAACTGTTTTGACAACCATGTCCTAGTTGACTGCAACATCCCTACATCATTCCCAATGAGTAGGATGTCATCAACATATAGAACAACAAATGTAACTGCACTCCCACTAACCTTCTTATAAACACATGGTTCATCCGGATTCTTATGAAAATCAAACGTTTTGATCGTTTCATCAAACCGAATATTCCAACTCCTCGAAGCTTGTTTAAGTCCATAAATAGACCTTTGAAGTTTACAAACCATTTGTTCACTCCCATTGGATATGAAACCTTGCGGTTGTTTCATATAAATGTCTTCCTTAATGTTTCCATTAAGAAAAGCAGTTTTCACATCCATTTGCCATATCTCGTAGTCATAATACGCAGCTATGGCTAGCAATATCCGAATAGATTTAAGCATTGCTACTGGTGAAAAAGTTTCCTCATAATCAACACCTTGTTTTTGAGTATAACCTTTAGCAACCAGTCTTGCTTTAAAAGTATTTACTTCTCCATCTACACCACGTTTACGCTTGTAAACCCATTTACAACCGATGGGTACTATACCCTGTGGTGGATCAACCAAGGTCCATACCTTGTTTGAATACATGGAATCTATCTCGGATTGCATAGCTTCTTGCCATTTATCTGAGTCAATGTCCGACATTGCCTCATCATAGCTTATTGGATCATTATCCAAAAGGAGTCCCTCTTCATTGTCTTTTTAAAATAGTTATAGCCTTTCAGGCGCCCTAGAAACCCTTTCGGATCTACGAAGAGGTTGTGTTTCAGATGGTCCAGTCTCTACTGGTATGTTATTTGTGGTACATTGTGGAATTTCTTGTGGTTCTTCATTAAGTTCTATGACTCTACTATTCTTTGAGAGAAACTCTTCCTCTAAGAATATAGCATTCCTCGAAACAAACACCTTTTGTTCAGAGGGATCATAGAAATAGTATCCAATAGATTCTTTTGGATACCCCACAAATTTACATAAGATGGATCTCATATCCAACTTACCTCCCACTAACTGCTTCACATAAGCAGTACAACCCCATACTTTTAAATATTTGTACGAGGGTGTCTTGCCACACCATATCTCATAAGGTGTGCTGGGTACAGCTTTACTCGGCACTCTATTTAAAATATGTCCTGCTGTTTCTAAGGCATAACCCCAGAATGAAAGAGGTAAACTAGTGGAACTCATCATCGTTCGAACCATGTCTAACAGTGTTCGATTTCTCCTTTCTGAAACCCCATTGAGTTGTGGAGTTCCAGGAGGTGTCCACTGTGAGATAATCCCATTATCCCTTAAATAATCAAGAAACTCATTAGTTAAGTATTCACCTCCTCGATCCGATCGAAGAATTTTAATACTACGACCAATTTGTTTCTCCACTTCATTTCTGAATTCTTTGAACTTTTCAAATACTTCAGATTTGTACCTTAATAGGTATACATAACCATACCGTGAATAATCATCAGTAAATGTTATGAAATAGTGATAGTTCCCCATTGCACTAACATTTAGCGGTCCACAAACATCTGTATGAATCAAATCCAACAGATTTTTAGCTCGCTCCACTTGTCCAACAAATGGTGATTTTGTCATTTTACCTTTAAGACATGACTCACAAGTAGGTAACCTTTCCTCTCCCCTAAGGTCGAGTTTTGGTCCTAATTTGTGAATCCTCTTTTCAGATATATGACCTAATCTAGCATGCCAAATTGTGAATGAACTATGATTATCTAATTTCCTTTTATTTTGTTAAATGGTTAGGATGAGACTTTCTGGTGTAATGGTATATAAACCATTTGTCAAGTTTCCTGAATATATAAAAGTTGTATCTTTGAAAATAGAACATCTTCCATTTTCAATGACAAACTTAAAACCTTCCTTATCCAATATTGGAATAGAAATAATGTTTCTTATAATATCAAGAACATACAAACAATTTGAAAGACAAACTTTTACACCATTATTTAAAGCCAGATAAACAGTCCCAATAGCTTTGGCAGCAACTCTTGCTCCATTGCCCATCCTTAGGATTGTTTCTTCACCTTCTAGCTTATTACTTCTTGCCATCATCTGCAAATCATTGCAAATATGTGAGCCACAGCCGGTATCTAATACCCAAGAAGAATCATTAACTGATAAGTTAACTTCAACAAAATAAATACCTGAACTCTTCAGGCTTGCAAGATACTCCTTGCAGTTCCTCTTCCAGTGCCCAGTTTTACCACAATGATAACATTCATGATTCAACTGAGGATTAATCTTTTCCTTGTTCTTCCCTTTGTCATTATTTGCCTTCTTGTTGAGTTTATTGGGAACCTTTCCCTTCCCCTTCCTCTTCTTAGACTGAAAAGTCTTCGCTTTGGAAGTGGATCCAACGAGAAGCACCGGCTTATCCTTTTTAATTGTGGATTCAGCCGTCTTTAACATGTTGACTAACTCTGGCAGAGAAGTCTCCATATTATGGATGTTAAAGTTAACGACAAAGCTGTCAAATGAAGGAGGCAGAGATTGCAGCACGAGGTCCACATAGAGTTCATTATCCATAATGACTCCAAGGGACGAGAGCTTTTCTACAAGAGCTATCATCTTCAGCCCATGATCATGGACTGAAGAGCCCTCGGTCATACGACATCTGAAAAGTTCTTTAGATGTCTGATATCTAATCTGCCGCGTCCTATCACCATACAACTCTTGTAGGTGAAGGAGAATTTCAGAAGCATTATTCAACACTTCGTTCTGTCTCTGCAACTCATTAGACATTGATGCTAACATGTAGCACCGAGCTTGGAGATTGTCATCTGTATGACGTAAGTACTCTCCATACTCATCCGAAGTCTGATCTTCGGGTGGAGGAGGAGGTGATTTGTCTAATACATATTCACTCTTCTCCGATTGAAGAACAATTTTAAGGTTCCTTAGCCAATCATTAAAGTTGGGTCCAGTTAACTTGTTATGTTCAAGGATACTAGCGATTGGATTTTTAGCCATTTAAGTAGATTGATCTACAAAAACAACAGACGAAGCAGAAAATAATTAGACTATGGAATTCATATTCATTTAATATTAGGTCTTTAAATATTAAATGTCTCCCACTATTTTAATTAAACCCCTTTTAATTATGAAAATCTAATTTTCATAGTGGGCTTGAAGTCAAATAAAAATATTCCATATCCCAATTTTATGAGTACGCATGAAACATTTATATCGGTAGTCAACTTTTTGACAATTGTATCTCTATACAACCTTCAAGATATTTTGCCTCACCTTTCCTTATATACCTCAATTTTATGACCGTATATATTACTCGGTGTCAAATCAAACCCATCAAAACTTTCATGATAATGGCCCACCAGAGTGTCCCACGACTCATGGTCAACACAAAGAGGAATCCATCTCACGAGTATCAATATACTTAGTAGAGTTCACAGCTTTCGACACAGAACCACCCCACGACTCATGGTCAGTGATAAAGTATCGTAGCATCTCATGTCGTCTACTTTTGATGGAAGGCCTGGATTAATAAGTCCCAGCTTAATTTTATCCATTATTGATATGATATAGAATTAATCAAATTAATTCTTTTGGGTTCCTTAGATCTCATCGATTACCATCTTTACGTGTGTTTATTTACCGTATTATTCATCACATGAATCACAAACGCATAAATAAACCTAACATACATCTAATGCATGCATACGGTGGGATGATCATGACCTTGCCTATACGACCCATTCGAGCCAAAATGGGTCTATGCCTATGTACGTGATAAAACAAACAAATAGAACTACTTCTATTACATTTTATTTTATCTACCCGTACAAGCACAGGCCTTCAAAATTTACAACTTGTAAAATTACCCACACAAGCGTGGGCCTTTTGCATCGAACGGTCTCCACCTAGATCTAATCTTTAACGATACAAAATTTAAAATTTTACAAATCATAACACAAGAGACTCGCAGGTCTCGATAAATTACATTCATTCAATTGTATTGAAAAATGCAACCATTCAATCACATTGAATAAAAAAAACAAACATTCAATCATATTGAAAAGGCTCATGATCATCCCTTAATATGCTAAAAACATTCATCACATGAATTAAAGCATAAAAAAAAATTGTTTTAGTCACACGACCGGGTCACACGACTGGTCACACGACTCGTGTCATGCCACACGACTCGTGTCAAAAACGTCACACGACTCGTGTGAAAAACCCGAAAGCAACATCAAACCTTTTGATATGTCACACGACTCGTTGACTACTCACACGACTCGTGTGGACCTGCTTTCCTACAAAATTGATCATTTTGATGAACCACACGACCCGTGTGACTCCTCACACGACTCGTGTGGCCCCACACGACTCGTGTGACCCATTCACACGACTCGTGTGGGAAAAAATCAAATTTTTATTTTAATAATTAATATGTTTATCCCATAAACATTTAATTATTATGTTTATCTCATAAACATTAACAAATCAAAATCTGTTTTTAAAGATGATAACCGTGGCTCTGATACCACTGTTGGGTTCGCCTGTACCGTACGAGCTATATGCAGCGGAATTTAACATATCTCTCCATTGGGGCCTTGCCTGATAACCCGAAGGAAACTCGAGCCCTGCGAATTCGAGCTGCACGCTTCACGTTAGATGGTACTGTTTTATATAAGCGAGGTTATTCGGTCCCTTTATTAAAGTGCTTAACCGAGCAGGAATCGAAATATGTTCTAGAAGAAGTCCATGAAGGAATCTGCAGTTCACACCCTAGAGCTCAGGCTTTAGCTTATAAAATTTTACAACAAGGGTATTATTGGCCAACTCTGAAATCGGATGCCGCCGATTCGGTACGTAAATGTCCAAAGTGTCAAATATTTGCACCCAATGTTAATCAATTTTCGGAGACTCTTAAATCTGTTTACAGTCCCTGGCCATTTGCTAAATAGGGGATTGATCTAATCGGTCCTCTGCCAACCGGAAAAGGAGGAGTTAAATTTGCAGTAGTCGCAGTGGATTACTTCACCAAGTGGGTTGAAGCGGAACCTTTGGCGTCGATTGCCGAACAGAAAATAATCGATTTTATCTAGAAGTCCATAGTCTGCCGATTTGGAATTCCCAATTCTATTGTCACCGACAACGGAAAGCAATTTGAAGGAAGAAAACTTGACGAATTTTGCGATGAATTCAGAATTAAACACTTTTACTCCTCCCCATATCACCCACAAGCCAATGGCCAAGTCGAAGCTATTAACAAACTTATCAAACACGGCCTCAAGACCCGACTTGATGCCGCGAAGGGGGCTTGGCCGGAAGAATTACCCGTTGTCCTATGGGCATACTGGATCTCTGTTCGGACCTCGACAGGGGAAACTCCTTTTTCTTTAACTTACGGAACTGAAGCCATGGTGCCAGTTGAACTCGGAGCACCTACCTACCGAGTACAAAACTTCGAGGAAGAGTCCAATTCTCGTAATCTTGAGGCCAATTTGGATTTACTCGATGAATTACGCCTTCACCCTGAGCTAAAGAATGCGGCTTATAAGCATAAAAGTGAGAAATATCTCGCTTCAAAGCTTAAGCCTCGAGTATTCCGAATTGGCGACCTAGTCTTGAAGCGAGTTACCGGACCAGATCCAGGACCATTGAAACCAAAGTGGGAAGGACCTTACAAGGTTAGTCAAGTGCTGCCTAATGGAGCCTATCGAATTGAATACCCTGACGGGACTCCACATCAATATCCCTGGAATGCGGTATTTCTCAAAAAATATTATCAGTAACTCCCATGAATTTTGTTGATCTTAACCTTCCTAACCACAACCTTTTGTTGTATAATACTCGTAACCGTTTGGTGTAAATCTTTTAGAATATGCTGATGTAAAGACTTGACGCTTTTATTGTGCTTTTTACAAACCACTTATTTTGGTGTATAAACCGATTGTTATTCCCGAAAGGAATGCACAATAACATGTGTCATATCAATAAAAATCCGAGCAAGAAAAGAGCCTCGGTCCGAGTCAGAAAAGAATACTCAGTATCAATAAAAATCCGAGCAAGAAAAGAGCCTCGGTCCGAGTTAGAAAAGAATACTCGGTATCAATAAAAATTCGAGCAAGAAAAGAGCCTATGTCTGAGTCAGAAAAGAACACTCGGTATCAATAAAAATCCGAGCAAGAAAAGAGCCTCGGTCCGAGTCAGAAAAGAATACTCGGTATGAATAAAAATCCGAGCAAGGAAAGAGCCTCGGTCCGAGTCAGAAAAGAATGTAATATAGCCTTATATGTGTTCCCGGATCTGTCAAAATAAATGAATAAGGAAGTGCAACAACAGAATAAAATTAACATCAAATAAAGTTGCTTCATAACGGCCAAATTATCATATTCCTGAAAAAGTCGGAGATCTAAACACGCTACTGCTCGACATAACCTAAGCAAAAGGTCTTAAATAAAACATGTTAGAATACAGAAGATCCGAACTAAAGTACTAAAGCAATGACAATTTCAACTAAATGTCCAAAACATAGAAAATAAGAGAAACAAAAGTTTGACTAGATCATTCTTTTTTCTCGCTGTCGTCCCTAATTGTGCCGCTACTCTCTCCGACCTCAGGACCAGAGGCCTTCATCTGCTCGGCAAATTTCTCCAACGCCTCAATTTCTTTAGCCCTTGTAGCTGCAGCAATGGCCTCGTCTGTAAAAGGAACTTGATCACATAATGCTTGTTCCTCAAAACCGCGCGCTTCCGGGTCAACTTCCTCTATCCTCTCCCCCACCTCAACAAAAGCGGCTTTGTCCGCTGCATATTTCTCAACCGCCTTCCGAATAGCCTCAGGGGTCATATTTTTGAATCCCTGAGACACGGTTAACTCGGCCACCTTATCTACAAACGCATTAGCCAGTTCCCCCCGTTTGTCTTTTTCTCCTTCAAGCAGCATGTCAACGTATGCGCGACGAAGAATCTTCTCGCGATCTGCGGATAATGGGACGAAATCGGGATTGTCTATCATTTCTTCGAATCGGTTCAGTCTCCATTCACAATATTCGCGCTCATCATCGTCGGCGGGGATATGGGCAGCCTTGGTTTCCAAATCGAATCCATGCTTTTCCAGTTTGCGGAAAAGGAACAATCGCAGGTCATGGGAGTCATATAACCTCCTCTCTTCACAACGCTCGATCACCCAGCGCAGAAATATACAGGCATTCATTTCAAAGTCAAGATCCGACTCTCCCGCATCTTCTCCGGGCAACCCCATCATTGGCCACTTCAGTTCCGGGCTTATTCTTCTGTTTGGCAGCAACTGCACCTGCCTCTTTTCCGGCCTGGAGTCCTGCCTCATACTGCACCTCCCCAAAGACAATCTTGTCCTTTTCACACTTACTCATTTCAACAGCATGAGCCTCACGAGTTCGGATTAACTCGGTTTGCTTCTCCAGACGGTCCTTCCGAGTCTCCTGATGCTCGGCCCTTTCTTTCTGCAGCTTTGCTTCACATTCTTATAGCTGCTCTTCAAGGAGTTTCGCTCGGTGTTCGGACAAAGCTAACTGATCAACCAATGTATGCATTTCAACCTTCATTTTTTTGTTCTCCTCAGTAAAAGAAGCGATTTCACTGTGAGATCCCGCAATGACAGTCTCTTGCTCGGCTAACTTTTCTTTTAACGCCACCTCGGCCTTCGCGGCTTCTTCCTTAAATGCCACCATCATCTCATCACGCTTTTCGAGGGTATCTTTCTTCTCATTTAGCTGAGCCGCGTTCATCCGATAGTCGTCTTCCGACATGACCAAGGATACCAAAGCTCGTCCTAAGCAGGCCTTCGCGTAGCCCAGTTTATGAACGCTCGGCATAGAAGACACTCCCATCTCGGTTGTCGGGTACCACGCCATCATAGGGACCCGGGCAGCATCCAAAACATGGTCGGGAAGATTCGTCTTTAAAGTAATGTAAGGCATACGGACAGATTGAAAAGTGGCATAGCAGTCTTCGACAATCCCTTTAGGCAACAGAAAGTTTACCTTCCTCTCCTCATCAATTGAGAGAAAGGCCCTATCGACCAACGGAGATGTATCCCCCTCTGTGCTTCTCTCTTTGCCTTTATCCTTGCGACCGTGATCGTGCCTTTTCTTCGACCTCTCCTCGGCACTCACCGAAGCACTTTCGGGATACCTTTTCTTCAACTTTCTCTTTTTAGACTGGGTTCCTTGTTCTTCCCTCGGTTGTTCAATAATCGTGGCAGTCTCAGCAGCCTTTGGGATCTCGATGTCCTTCGGGATGGATAAAGTCCAAACTATTGCTTGTTCGGTGTTCATGTTCACGGTCTCCTCCAGTATTACCGGGTTGTCTTTTTCGGCATTAGCTGCAATCTTCTCACCCAATGGCTCGGCCACTAGGGGACGTTCAGGGCTTTCCAAATTTACTATCACCGAAGTCGTACCAACTCCGACCTCGGTAGCTTGACGACCGGCGACACCCTTCCGGAAAGACTTCACCAGATTTCTCCTCATAGTGTCGGTTAGTCTTTGCTCGCGGCTTTTTCCGAAATTCGACAGTAATTCTTTGTTGGGAAATCGTCGCCGAAATTCTTTGGCGTCGTCGATACTCCCGTACCCCAGATATCCGAGAATGGGATAATAGACTGCATTCAATCAAGAGTTAAGTATATAATGAAGTGTAACGTACCACCAAATATTCACAAATGTGCAAATTTGTACCAGGATCAAACGTCGTCACCAAATCCACAGCCTTCACTGTCAAATCCGCCGCCTCTAGCCTCAACTCCTCTACTAAGCTTGTATAACCACGGTCGTTTTCGTCTATCTGGAAAAGCTCTAACAATCGTCCTCCGAATTTTGGAGTGATCTTTGGTTCCTTCTTTCTTTTGGCTACAAATATGAAACAGTTCCAAACCTGTTAGTACAAAAATAACAAAACGTCAGGACCCAGATAAAGGACAATTGAGGACTTACGGTATTCGGAAATAATTTTCATGGGAATAGTCATCCCATCAATAAGAGGCCCATGAATAGAAGCATTCGACTGCCATTCTCCTCCAACCCACAACCATTCTTCTTGAAATCCATGTAGGGTCTCGGGAATGTCCCGCACCAACTCGCTAATTTAAAGTCTTTCTGCGGTCTCCCATAGACGAAAAAACAGCAAGAAGATTTGGCTACCTTCCTACTCGGGCTCTTTTTAAATGAGTAAACACTCCTAATGTCATCCCAAGACGGCGCACCCCACTTTTTATCATTCATTAAAACCATCAACCCAATGATCCGTTTCCAACTATTGGGTGTAATTCGGCAAATGCTCAATCCCCAGTCCCTCAAGTATTCGGTAATCATATTAGGGAGAGGAAACCTTAACCCCGACCTAAGACTATCTGCAAAGACGCCAACACAACCTGGTGGTGGACAAGTGACTCGTTCACCGGGGTACGGTGCAAATAGTTTTACCGAGGGAGGAACCCTAATCTGCTCCCGCAAAAGGACCACATCCGCATCTGTTAAAATACTCGGTTCTCCCCAATAGTCAACCTTGACATCCGGCCATACCCTAATCGACCTTCTCCAACTATTGGCTACTGACATCGCCCTTTCCTCGGTTTCTTTGTCTTCTTCGACACTATTCGGTTCGATCTTAAGGTGCTCCACTAGCATCTTACCCCACCGGTGATATTCAAACAAAAGTTCCACCAACTCAGCGTCATATATCTCGGGTCCCTCAGACACTGTTCTACTACTCGAGGTTGCCTCACTCCTCACCGATGAAGCCATGTCGCAAAAGAAAAATACACAAATCGAGAAAAAGTGATACAATCAAGAAATTGGAAATGTCGACTTACCCTCACACTGATAAGCAAGACGAAGATGGTGAAGAAAATGGTATGGACGTAAAACGATTGAGCAAACTAGTAAACAATGAAAGCTACGAGTGCAAATAAAAGACAAGAAGGTAAAAACCTAATTGAATCCCAAGTCCCGGTATTTATATCCTTCTATTATGACCGTTACTGTCCACATTGGGGGCGCGTGAACCCACGCGCGGCTCCGTCAAACAACACGATCTTTCAGATCTTTCACTTTTCAGTCACTGTCCAATAATACCGCTCCACGTGTCTACCTACACATTTATCCGTTGTTCGTCTTCAATGCTAGCGTGTCCTTTCATGAGCCGTCGTTTTAAAGACCTTGTCTAGGACCGTTGCATCGTTTAATCACATATTATTGTTGAAATAAATAAGGCTACAAAATTTTACTAAGTGTGGGCACCCCGGAATACAGTGACATTAAAGAGAACCGAAGTGAAAGTTAAAATTCCCAAGTCGGATTCGTCATACTTTTTTCGGCGCCAGCAGCTATCACTTACGTATACCTTCAAACGCCGGGGGCTTCTCTGTTGACCACCGACTTGGAAATTATTATTATTCGGTGGTAAATGTAGTTAAACATCTAGTTGAGGCGTCAGAGTATATCGAAGATGGTCCTCTTGTATGAAAATCACTTATGATGTCTAAATCACGCCATTCCATCGATTACCGAAGTGAAGTTCCCACCGACCTCAGATTACTAACCGACTTCTCAAGATTTCACCAACATCAAACCAACGATCCCCTCCTCCTCGGAGCAGCCTGAGTTCCTTGTCCTTGGAACCATCTTACATTTTGTGCCCAAAACATCATCATGATTGTGGGACCAAACCGCCCATTTGGGGTTACCTTTTTATATAAATTTTGCATTATTGGAGTAAAACGTCATCATGAGTGTGGGACCAAACCGCCCATTTGGGGTTACCTTTTTTGTACAAATTTTGCATTATTAGAGTAAAATTATTAGAGGTCTCGAAGGACGTGTAAGGAAAAAGTTACTATATATAGCCTGATAGACCCTCAGTAATGGGGTTTTTTTTTCGAAACTGTGGTACAAGGACCACTTCGGTTAATATTGCCAACTACTCCATGATCAATAAAGATTTGCGTGTTAGTCTTAACTACTGTTTCTAATAAAACGTTATTACGTTGAGTGTATTGTTATAATTGCATACGACAACAATTATAAACAAAAAGATGTTTACATAAGTAGTGGAATAGTGAATCGAATATTGTGGCAATTTTAAAAAACATGTTATCATGATTGAATGAAATATTTACAATATTATTTACTTTTAGTTTAGTTGCATATATTGCATAACTATATGTGAAAAGAATAAAAATTTAAAGTTCAAACATGCGATTTATATATATATATATAATAAATTAGTGTGCAGTCCAAATAATTAAATTTATTTAGCATTTATATTATTAATATTGATACCATGATTATTGTAAAGTTCTACTCTCGCTTTTACGGAAAATATATATTATATTAAAATGAATTGATAAATCAAAACAGAGATATAGTTTGAATTAAAAAGATTGAATCGTGATTAAATTATTTGATTCTATAATTATACAGATTTTAAAAAGATACTCCATAATATTTGACTAAACACTTGTTGATACCCAATTTGGCCCCGATTAATTGAATAATAAATAAAATAATAAAGGACGGCCCAATAACCGAGGAGCCGAAAATACGGAATAAATAAATATACAAACAGGTTCCCGAGACCGATCAAAACAGAAGCTGACTCAGATAGACACCAATCGAAGTCGTCAGAAGTCATAAGCGGGCCCCACAATGAATATCTCACATTAAATAATGATGTACCATTTTTATTTATTTATTCCCCCACTTGTAAAAAAAGGACCATATAAATATAAAGGGCCTTAGCAAAAGAGGAGAGGCCATTCATTTTCTTCATGATACCCAACAACTCAAAAAAGAGGGGGTATATATATGTACAAATGAGGAGAGAGAAGGGGTGGTTGGATGAGTCTCTCCTCATTATTCCTTTTCTCCACAGTAACAAAAAGAGAAAAATCTTCTCTCTAAAAAAACATCATTCTCATTGATTTTGTTCTTCATTTTCGTACATAGATTCGACTTATATTTGACGGTTGATCGTCCGATTTTCGACATCAACAACACTAAATCTGGATGTTTGGAATCAATTATATTTAAAAGCGGTATTATTATGGAATAATACTATATCCGGATGTTTGGAATCAATTATATTTAAAAACAGTATTATTATGGAATAAAATATTGGTCAAAATCTTTTTCACCCTGTTATATATCTATTCTTTCTTTTACACACCACCCTGTCAAATAACTTCTTTTACACTCGAAAATTCATGAAATGCTATGCGATATTACACTCGCATGTCCAAATGAACCAGCGCAATATCCAACCGACGCATAATTTATGACTATGTGAAAACATTTCGCATATATAGGGATCACATATCCAAATCAAACGCATAATTTACAAATATGCGAACATCTTTCTTATTTTTAAGAATCGCATATCCAATTAGAATGCAACATAATTTACGATGATTATGCGCCTTCTTTTCGCAAGGCTATATCGACCTTGCAAATTTATGACTATGCGAAATGTTTCGCATATAATTCGCCTAATTTGTTGACTTCGCATTTTTTAGTATTTGCATATCCAAGTCAATCGCATAATTTACTAATATGCGAAAAACTTTCGCATATATCCAGTATAACGTCGGATAATTAACAATTATGCGACATTTTTTCTCTCGCATATTTAAGAACCGCATAACCAAATCGAATAAAGCATAAGTTATTTGACGATTATGCGCCATTTTTTCGCAGGGCCATATCGACCTTGAAATTTTACGACTATTCGGAATTTTTTCGCATATCTGTCGCATAAGTTACGCACCTCATTAAATTGACTGCTTTTTCACATGTGAGGATTTTGTCTCTGCTTTTATCATGCAGGCTAAAAAACAGTGATCTCTGACAATTTAACGTCTGCACTCTGCACCATTTATCTACTGCAATTTTCTGTTTCTTTCGTTTTAATTGTTTTTGTTGTTCACTTATTTGAATGGGTAGCAACCGTGTTAAAGTATTCCTGCACTATAGTGGTTCATTTTCCAGGGGTTCATATCTTGGTGGAGTGGCAGAGCTGATGAGAATAAATTACGGCCGACAAATGTATTCTGAACTAGTTTCAAGTGCTCAAGCATTATTAAAGGCCAATCCTTGTAATTTTGAGTACATATTGTGGGCAGTATTTGATGGAAGGGAACAAGCTGTGAAGATGAAAATCGAATCCAGTGACGATATCTTAGAGCTGATTGAAGAACAAGAAAATCCCAACATTTACATGGAGTTGGAGAAGCGAGTAAATGTAGGGATTCCGGGGACGGCGCAACAAAGCTTCACGCAAATGATGGCGTCCTAAGATGTATTTCCTAGTTCTTTTGGTGTTGGTAGTTCTGCATTTTTCCACGAAGCCCCATATTCATATCAAGCAGGCCCTAGTTCATTTACACATACTGGATATCCTCGGGGCGCTGATGAAGGATCATCACGTCGAGTACGGCGTCAGGAGATGTGCTCTCGGTGCGGGGTCACCGGGCATAACAGGGAGAAGTGCCCTCTATACGATGGTGGTAATGACTTTTTTTCAAATGAAGAAGGTCAAAATGCACTAACTCCTCATCCAAGAACAACATCAAGACGCCCGAGGAGATGTCGTACTTGTAAAGAAACAAGTCACAAATCGTCATCTTGTCCATCACGTCCATTCCATGACAATTTAGATGAAGATAGAGACGTAATGTAATGTTATGTACCTCATTGGAGTTTTTAATTGGTAAAGAAATTTAACGTAAAAAATACTTTTAACGGGAAAAATACTGTGTTGGTACCCTAAGTTGTGACCTGCACACACACGATTGACTAACAGAAAGTAGTGAAACTGGGTTGATTGCGCGATCCACATAACATGTCCCATAATAATCGCACAACTAGGTTGATTCGCAGGTTCATTCGCCTAGTCTTCAACCGTATAATTAACGAATCGTATATCCAAATCGAAAGCCGCATAATTTGCGACTACCCGCCATTTTTTTTGCATATCCATATGGACCGCATTGCTGCATTGATTGATTGTCTGCACTGCATATCCAAATTGAAAGTTCTTCGCATATTATTCTCATAAGTTACGCACCGCATTAATTGATTGTCTGCTCTTACACGTAAAAAACTGTGATGATTTGCATACTTCCTCATTTAATTGTAGAGTTGATGTATATCTACCTAGCTTTAAATGCTATCTTTAAATATTAACCTTTCATTCTCTTTGTTGAATAATTAACCTTTCACTTTTCAAAACACTAGCCTTCGATCGCAGCAAAAAAAAAAAACCAAAAAAAAAAACCAAGCACTTTTGCGAAAAAAAAAAAATGAAAACGATTTCACCCTATGAAAAGATCGCGATCCGCTTCTATGGCGTGGACTGTCGAGGATGAGAAAGATATTTGCTACCGATTGTTTTTCAGAAAGAGCCGTCAGAAGGCAGACATACGCCAAGGCCCGGTGTTCAATTCCTTGTGGGCAGAAATTTCAAGTTTACTGAACCAAACGCTGAGTTATGCATTGAAGAGGGAGTATACTATTGCTCAAGTCCGGCGAAAGATTCAGCATCTCAGAAATTATTTCGATGAATTTTCTGCTTTCCTGAGGATTTCAGGCGTCCTCTTGCGTCCTGGTTCAGGCTTTGTAGAGGTGAACCACATGTACTGGGTGCATGTGCGGGATGAGGTAAATTTCATTTGATTTTTTATTTTAGTTTGTACAAGCATGCATGTAGCGCTCCATTTGTTCCAGAATAATTGGATATTATTATTTGGCATTTATTTTGTAATGCCCATTTGAA
This sequence comes from Striga asiatica, assembly GCA_008636005.1. Classification (NCBI taxonomy): domain Eukaryota; kingdom Viridiplantae; phylum Streptophyta; class Magnoliopsida; order Lamiales; family Orobanchaceae; genus Striga; species Striga asiatica. Next base: position 2,035,245 of record BKCP01008293.1, read on the forward strand.
TATTAGATTTTTTCTGATTTTCTTTGATTATGTGATTATATATATTATATTATTAGGTGGATAATATAATTATATTCTCTGTTAAATTCTATTCAGTAATCGAGCTAGTTTAGAATTTTATTCTGGTTCGTGTATTTTAGAAATAGATTATTTGAGATTGTTTATTTTTAATTGTTACTTTTATTATTATTATTATTATTAATATCATTATTATTTTAAAATAATGTATGTATTAAATAAATATTTCTCGTTTTTTATTTATTTATCGTGCGATTAATCGAGCCCGAGCATACCAGTGTGAACCAAACCGGATGCGAGTTGAACCAGCTCAAGAACCGGTCCAATTAATATGTGTGTGTGTGTGTGTGTGTGCGTGTATTTGCTCTTACAAATCAAGAATAGTCAAACTTTCAAATATATTATGTTAAAAATATAACATCTTTTCTCTTTCATTATATAAATATATTGTATCTATATCTCCATTCACGTGAAGCATCTCTTGTGATCCGAGAATCCCTCAAGCCACATGTTCTTCCTCTATCTTAAATCTGATTTCAATCCCTCATCACCTTTATATCTTCATCATCTCATCCTCAGACCATCCTCGACCTCTCCCTCTGCAAATTTTTCTTCCGACCATCATCAGCCTCCACCTGCTACTCTCCGGCGGATCCTCTCAGCGTCTTCTTCACCGCCTGCTCCTTTTCGCGAGCACTCCATAGCCATTCCTTCACAACAAGCCGGCGGACCTTTGCAACCCAACGAGCCTGTCTCCTCCGCACGTCACCGCGAACCAGCAGAAGTCCGGCGAGTTCTCCCTCCGTGAGCATCCCTTCGTGGCTCTGTTCGCAAGTTCCGGCGACTCCCTCCTTAGCGAGCGTAGAACAAGCGACCAGCGAACCCGACGTCATTTCTGGCGAGTTGCTGCCGGTGTGAACAAGCCGCGGCCACCCTCGGTTCTTTTTTTCTTGTCATTTCTGAGTTTCATTCGGGAGCCGTTCGGCCGACCCGTTGTTCGGCCCGTTTTTCTTCCGATAGCTCGTAGATTTTCAAAAGCGGGTAACTCATTCGAACCCTCTCGTGATTCCGGTCGTGTTCGTATATTACATGATATATATATATATATATATCATACGTGTTATCGAATTTTTATTTGAAGTCGAATTTATTTCGAATGGCTTACCGTCTCGTATATGTCATTTCGTTTATCGTGTTATGCTCGTGATCTTGTTAAACCAAATATCATGTTGTTGTTGTGTTGAACCTCAATGTGCTCGTTTATTTGCTGTCGAGAAAGTATATTGATCGTTGTCGAGTTTCGAACCATCCGTTTTGTATTCATTGGTATTTTATGTGAAAATACGTTTTTCGCCGATCTGTTGTGCCGCATTTTAAGCTATCTGAGACTGGTTATTTGAAAATGTGGTCTTCACATAAAATGTAGTACGTTCCGTTTGCTAAACCTAGGATTTGGAATTTCTCGATTCCGAGCTATATCGATAAAGTTATGATTTTAACAAAAATGTTGTGGGTTCAGTTTTCCTGCTACCCGGCAGCATATCTGTAATTAATGTGTGACCTGTTTTTCATGTCATAATGTGCTCGTATGAACTTATACTCTTGATAAAAGTTATAGATCTATTTCTTTCCTTTCAAATGAGATAAATTTCATGTCGATACGTGCTCTGTAGCTTGAGTTGTGCTCGTATGAAGTTAGACATGCATGAGTTTGGACTTATTAATTTGGCAGACATGTGATATGGAATGTGAACTGATTTTACCCTATTAAAATGATCTTAAATGCTTCTGTGTTCTAAGTAAAAGTTGTAGAAGCATGCTTAAGGTTTAATTTGAGACTTGAATCATGTCAGTTGGAGGTCTGTAGCAGGGTCTAGGTTGTAAAAACTGAAGTGCTGTCCATATCATATGTTAGTTTTTGCCAGATTTGCTGAACCAAATGTTTTATGTTTAAACTCACTAAAAATGTGATTATTTGCAAAAGTGACCTTCCGCAAAGTTGTAGACAATTGAGTTTTCTATCATGTGGTTTTTGAGTTTCATTAAAAACATTACTGTAGCTCCAGTTAGAGAGTAATTACTGAGGGTTGGTCAAGTACATTACCCCAATTTTGGACGGTGACTCATTTTTTTAATGTTTGTTGATTTATCACCTGCTATGGCATTATTTTCTTTCTATATCTTCATAAAAATTATAGATTCATGTCTTAGAATTCCAATGCAACTTGATTCATGATCATATGAGTTGTGTGCTGAAAGTTATGTCGGTTTTAAAAACGCTGTCGGGTTAAGTTTTCAAAAACTTATGTGATATTTTCGGAAATGTGTTTTCCCTTGTTTAGTGCATGCTTAAATAATTTCGTGATCTTAGTTAGACTTAGTGATTATAGAATAGTCTTTGATAAGGCTATTTTACTAATGTAGGTGTTTGACGAGTCGACCTCGCCGCCTACCTTTATTTTGTGTTTATTTCGATCGCTACCAGGTGGGTTCATTTATGTTGAATCTACATTTATCGCACTTGTTATTTCATATAAATGTTTGTCGCGATAGCTTCTGTATGCGTGAGAACCCTAGTCTAAGTGTCCTGACGGTAGTGCCTTTGACGAATGCATAATCAGTGGAAGTCACCTGCCCGTCGTATCCGGGAGGTCCCGAATCCGTGTAGAGCGGAGGGGATTGTCTGAACGCCCGAATCTGTGTAGAGCGGAGCGGTATTTCAACTTCACTGTCTTCTGGATAATATCCTATGCCCGTGGCATCCGGGGTGAGAGTGCTTCCAGTTACATCCTTGCCGACGTCTGGTCGGAAGGTTTGTTGTATGTACATAGGAGGTTTGCGATAGGGCCTAATAGGGAGTTAGATCTGGATTCTATGCATACATTAATTATAGTTATGAATCTTTATGCGAAATATACTGTGCGGTAATGGTGAGTATGATGGTTGTACTCATCCCCATTTACTTTTCTGTGCTCTTGTTCCTCTTCCTATCTTTTTAGGTTGAGCATGGTTGGCGGCGGTAGCGAGAGACGACCGAGTGGTGGTCGTTGGATTGTGTGTTACTTGCTTCCGCTTTTATTATCTCGATAGACCATTTGTTTAACTTTGAATAATTATGGTTCCGTTTTAATTATTTTGAACATGTTTGTTTGACCATGGATTTTTCCATTGAATTTTTAATTATGCATGACTGAGTTTGAGGATTATGAATAATTGAGATTTTATTTTGAACTGTTAGATTTATCTGTGTAAATGTTTATTTGTTTTAGTAGTTTATGTAGCGTCCATTGAACGTTAAAGTTTTAAATTGGGATTTTGAGAAAAAATAAACTCTGATTTTTATAAATAAATTCGATAAGTTATTTAAAATAAAACGGGGCGTTACAGTTTGGTATCAGAGCTTGTCTGCATTTCTGTAGACTATCTCTAGTGTTAGTTTATTTAACGACCACTCGACCACTCGCTTTCGTCTCGCCGCGCCAACTCGAGGTATGAATTGTATTGTTTTATTTGATATTATATGGGGCTTAGGAATTTATCCACCTTTGATTTGAAGTTTAAACTCTAGTGTTTCATAGCGAACTCTAGACTTTCCTTATAATTTAATGTGCTAAATCTTTTCGGCCTGTTCAATGTAGAACTATGGCCAATCGTAATGCTCGCATTGCTCGCAATACTCGTAACCATCAACCAACCCCGACTCTATCCCCGACTCCATCTCCTCCTCATCAGCAGGCCCCTCCTACCATGGACTTTACGAGGCTCATCGTCCAGTTCCAGAATATGCACGCGCCCACCTTCTCAGGAAGTGAGACTCTTATAGCTGTGTTGGAATGGATGAAGGAGTTGGATAAGATCTTCGTTGTCCTTCCTCTCCCAGACAGACAGCGAGTTGCTCTCGCCGCCTTTCAGATGAAGGCTGATGCTTCTGATTGGTGGATCGACCACTGGGCCCGGAGGCCAGAGGCTGAGCTCAATGCCTTCACCTGGGAGCAGATGAAAGCAATGGTTCGTGGCAAGTTTCTGCCCCAGAGTTTTTGGGATCGTATGGAGCATGAGTTCTGCCACTTACAGCAGGGCGATACCAGCATAGACGAGTACATCCGCACCTTCACTCGGATGTGTGTATTTGCCGATGACTCAGTGAACATGGATGAGAAGAAGGCCCACAAGTTTCTGAAGGGGCTAAATCAAACGATCCGTGAGCTGGTCGGGAGTCATGGTCCGATGTCTTTTGCCGACACTGTCAGTCGGGCTCAGAGGGTAGAGAGTCTTCTCATTCGATAGCTCCAGCGCCATCCCGTTATCATGCTTCTCAGCCAACTCAGATTGCACCGCCAGCCCATCCCCCACCGTCTTATCAGCCGTCTCTCATTGCTCAGGCACCTTATCCCTATCCTGTTCCGTATACCACCGCTCCTCCATCCTCTAGCTTCGGCAAGAGGAAGAACGATCATCAAAACCGCAAAAAGGGCAAGCGCCCTAATCATGGCCCCCGCCATCCCCAGCAACAGCAGCCAGTGGCTCAGAACATCCAGCCCATCCGTCTGGTTCCAGCAGGAGCGCAGCTGTGCAGAGCCTGCGGATTGGCTCATGAGGCCAACATGTGTCGGGCCGCCGACATGACTTGCTACAATTATAAGAGGAAAGGCCACTTCTCTCGTACCTGTCTCAAACCCCGGAGGCCACCCCAGCATCAGCGTCAGCCTCAGCATCAGCCTCAGCAGAATCAGCATGCACCAGCTAGGGTCTATGCCTTGACCCAGGAGGAGACAGCCAACAATGCAGGTACAATGTCCGGCATGTTATTTTTATCCAATGTACCTATCTTTGCATTATGTGATACCGGAGCCACGCATTCTTTCATTTATCGTCGATGTTTGGAGTCACTGGGAATCTAGAGTGTTAGTAGAGTCGATGCTCTCGAGGTTTGCTTAGCTTCGGGAAAGACGATCTCTACCGACACGATGATACAAGGACTTGAAATTTCAATCGGAGGCCAAATGTTGGAAGCAGATGCCTACATCATAGACATGCGATATTTCAACGTCATCCTAGGCATGGACTGGCTCACCCATTACCGCGCAGACATCCGATGTTTGGAGATGGAGGTCACGCTTCACCCACCCAATGGAGAGCCGATCGTCTTTTTCGACGTCTCGAAGACCGCTTTCCGGACTAGGTACAGCCATTACGAGTTCGTGGTGATGCCGTTTGGGTTGAGCAATGCCCTTGCGGTATTCATGGACTTGATGAATCGTGTCTTCCACCCGTATCTAGACCAATTCGTCATCGTCTTCATTGATGACATTTTGATCTATTCCCGGGACATCGAGCAGCATAAAGAGCATTTGAGAATTGTGCTAGAGACCGTTCGTTGGGAGAAGCTCTACGCGAAATTCTCTAAGTGTGAGTTCTGGCTGGATAGAGTGGCTTTCTTGGGCCACATTGTCACGGCCAAGGGAATCGAGGTAGACCCGGGAAAGATTGAGGCAGTCAGCAAGTGGAAGACGCCGAAGAATGCTAGTGAGATCCGCAGCTTTCTGGGACTAGCAGGATATTATCGGCGTTTCATCGAGGGCTTCTCGAAGGTAGCCCAACCACTGACGAACCTGACCAAGAAGAACATCAAGTTTGTATGGAGTCCTCAGTGCGAGTCGACCTTTCAAGAGTTGAAGAATAGGCTCACGTTTGCACCTGTGACCATACCGGATCCGACTTTGGGGTTCACTATTTATAGCGACGCCTCGAATATGGGTTTGGGTTGTGTGTTGATGCAGCAAGGAAAGGTTGTGGCGTATGCATCAAGGCAATTGAAGGCTCACGAGGCGAACTATCCGACCCATGACCTAGAACTTGCAGCAGTAGTTCATGCGCTTAAGATCTGGCGACACTACTTCTACGGGGGCAAGTGCGAGATTTTTACGGACCACAAGAGTTTGAAGTACATCTTCACGCAGAAGGAGCTCAACATGCGACAGCGACGATGGTTAGAGCTCGTGAAGGACTATGATTGCACCATTAGCTACCATCCGTGGAAAGCTAATGTGGTCGCCGACGCGTTGAGTCGGAGGAACCATGGTGCGTTGAACTTCATGATTACCCGAGAGAAAGTATTGATCTAAGATTTCGAACGGCTGAGATTAGAGATCGTGGAGTCTACTCCGAAACTAGCGGCACTTTGGCAGCACTAGTTGTGGGGCCGACTCTCTGAGAGAGAATAATTGCCGAACAGCCGAACGACCGGTTTCTTTGTCGAATGAAGGAGTTGGCATTAGCCGGACGGATTGGTGGTTTTGCGGTTACGACCGACAGTGCTTTAGTCTTCGAGGGGAGGCTTTGTGTTCCGAAGGTTTGGGAACTGCGACGGGAGATACTGAAAGAGGCGCACAGTGCTCCGTGCACCGTACATCCGGGAAGCACGAAGATGTACCAGGATTTGCGAAAGACTTTCTGGTGGCGAGGTATGAAGCGCCAAGTAGCAAGGTTCGTGAACGGTTGCCTGGTGTGTCGGCAAGTGAAGGCTGAACACCAGAAACCGACAAGGCTTTTACAGCCACTTGACATTCCCGTGTGGAAGTGGGAGTGCATTACCATGGACTTCGTGGTTGGTTTGTCGAGATCGAGGAAGGGGCACGACTCCATCTGGGTGATCGTGGATCGACTCACGAAGTCTGCCCACAGGTCAAGACGACGATGAAGGCCAGTGACTACGCCGAGTTGTTTGCCGATGAGATTATTCGACTCCACGGGGTGCCCGTTGAGATTGTGTCCGATCGCGACCCGAAGTTCACGGGTCAATTCTGGAAGAGTTTGCACCGAGCCATGGGTACGAGGATGGTTTTTAGCACAACCTTTCACCACTAGACAGATGGTCAGTCGGAGCGAACGATCCAGTATCTAGAGGATATTCTGAGGACTGTGGTCTAACTTGGGAGAATGCGTTACCATTGGTCGAGCCGGCCTATAACAACAGTTATCATTCTTCGATCAAGATGGCGCCGTACGAGGCTTTGTACGGGCGCAAGGTTCGCACTCCTATTTATTGGGATGAAGTTGGAGAGAGGAAGATTATGGGTCCGGAATTCATTCACTGGACTTCGGAGCAAGTGGATGAGATCCGGAAGCATATCAGGGCTGCCCAAGAGAGGCAGAAGGTTTACGCCGATCGAGATAGGCGTGAGCATGTGTATGCCATGGGTGATCACGTCTTTCTGAAGGTCTCGCCCGTGAGGGGTATGATTCGCTTCGGAAAGAAGGGGAAGCTTCGACCTCGCTATATCGGGCCCTTTGAGATTCTTGCTCGAGTTGGGGGCTTGGCTTATCGGCTAGCTTTGCCACTGAGCTTGGCGGGAGTGCATGATGTGTTCCATGTTTCAGTGCTACGCAGATATATACATGATCCCGACCATGTGGTGGACTTCGGCGAGCTGCAGGTCGAGCGAGACCTTACCTATGAGGAGGTGCCGGTTGCCGTACTGGACCGGAAGGTCCATCAGCTGAGGAACCAGGCAGTGAGTCTAGTGAAGGTGCTATGGAGCCGACACGACGAGTCTGAGGCGACTTGAGAGACCGAGGCCGGTATTAGGAGGAGTTATCCGAACTTCGTCTTTTGATCCCCTTTGTATTCGATGTATTTCTAGTAGTTTGGCTTTGTTTTATTTTCGAATCCCGTGGTCGGAATTCCTTTAAGGTGGGTAGAATGTAGCGCCCCATTTGTTCCAGAATAATTGGATATTATTATTTGGCATTTATTTTGTAATGCCCATTTGAATATTAGATTTTTTCTAATTTTCTTTGATTATGTGATTATATATATTATATTATTAGGTGGATAATATAATTATATTCTCTGTTAAAATCTATTCAGTAATCGAGCTAGTTTAGAATTTTATTCTGGTACGTTTATTTTAGAAATAGATTATTTGAGATTGTTTATTTTTAATTGTTACTTTTATTATTATTATTATTATTATTATTATTATTATTATTATTATTATTATTATTATTATTATTATTATAAAATAATGTATGTATTAAATAAATATTTCTCGGTTTTTATTTATTTATCGTGCGATTAATCGAGCCCGAGCATACCAGTGTGGACCAAATCGGATGCAAGCTGAACCAGCTCAAGAACCGGTTCAATTAATATGTGTGTGTATGCGTGTATTTGCTCTTACAAATCAAGAATAGTCAAACTTTCAAATATATTATGTTAAAAATATAACATCTTTTCTCTTTCATTATATACATATATTGTATCTATATCTCCATTCACGTGAAGCATCTCTTGTGATCCGAGAATCCCTCAAGCCACATGTTCTTCCTCCTTCTTAAATCTGATTTCAATCCCTCATCACCTTTATATCTTCATCATCTCATCCTCAAACCATCCTCGATCTCTCCCTCTGTAAATTTTTCTTCCGACCATCATCGGCCTCCACCTGCTACTCTCCGGCGGATCCTCTCAGCGTCTTCTTCACCGCCTGCTCCTTTCCGCGAGCACTCCGTCGCCACTCCTTCACAACAAGCCGGTGGACCATTGCAACCCGATGAGCCTGTCTCCTCCGGACGTCACCGCGAACCAGCAGAAGTCCGGCAAGTTCTCCCTCCGTGAGCATCCCTTTGTGGCTCTGTTCGCAAGTTCCGGCGACTCCCTCCTCAGCGAGCGTAGAACACGCGACCAGCGAACCCAACGTCGTTTCCGGCGAGTTGCTGCCGGTGTGAACAAGCCGCGGCCACCCTCGATTCCTTTTTTTTTCATTTCCAAGTTTCATTTGCGAGCCGTTCGGCCGACCCGTTGTTCTTCCATATATTGTATCTATACATATATTGTATCTATATCTCCATTCACGTGAAGCATCTCTTGTGATCCGAGAATCCCTCAAGCCACATGTTCTTCCTCCTTCTTAAATCTGATTTCAATCCCTCATCACCTTTATATCTTCATCATCTCTTCCTCAGACCATCCTCGATCTCTCCCTCTGCAAATTTTTCTTCCGACCATCATCGGCCTCCACCTGCTACTCTCCGACGGATCCTCTCAGCGTCTTCTTCACCGCCTGCTCCTTTCCGCGAGCACTCCGTCGCCACTCCTTCACAACAAGCCGGTGGACCATTGCAACCCGACGAGCCTATCTCCTCCGCACGTCACCGCGAACCAGCAGAAGTCCGGCGAGTTTTCCCTCCGTGAGCATCCCTTCGTGGCTCTGTTCGCAAGTTCCGGCGACTCCCTCCTCAGCGAGCGTAGAACACGCGACCAGCGAACCCAACGTCGTTTCCGGCGAGTTGCTGCCGGTGTGAACAAGCCTCGGCCACCCTCGGTTCCTTTTTTTTTTCATTTCCAAGTTTCATTCGCGAGTCGTTCGGCCGACCCGTTGTTTGGCGTGTTTTTCTTCCGATAGCTCGTAAATTTTCGAAAGCGGGTAACTCATTTGAACCCTCTCGTGATTTCGGTCGTGTTCGTATATTACATGATAGATATATATATATCATACGTGTTATCAAATTTTTGTTTGAAGTCGGATTTATTTTGGAATGGCTTACTGTCTCGTATATGTCGTTTCGTTTATCGTGTTATGCTCGTGATCTTGTTAAACCGAATATCATGTTGTTGCTGTGTTGAACCTCAATGTGCTCGTTTATTTGCTATCGAGAAAGTATATTGATCGTTGTCGAGTTTCGAACCATCCATTTTGTATTCATTGGTATTTTATGTGAAAATACGTTTTTCGCCGATCTGTTGTGCCGCGTTTTAAGCTATCTGAGATTGGTTATTTGAAAATGGGGTCTTCACATGAAATGTAGTACGTTCAGTTTGCTAAACCTAGGCTTTGGAATTTCTCGACTCTGAACTATATCGATAAAGTTATGATTTTTACAAAAATGTTGCGGGTTCAGTTTTCCTGCTACCCAGCAGCATATCTGTAATTAATGTGTGACATGTTTAACATGTCGTAATGTGTTCGTATGAACTTATACTCTTGATGAAAGTTATATATCTATTTTTCGCCTTTCAAATGAGATAAATTTCATGTCGATACGTGATCTGTAGCTTGATTTGTGCTCGTATGAAGTTAGACATCCATGAGTTGGGACTTATTAATTTGGCAGACATCTGATATGGAATGTGAACTGATTTACCCTATTAAAATGATCTTAAATGCTTCTGTGTTCTAAATAAACGTCGTAGAGGCATGTGTAAGGTTTAATTTGAGACTTGAACAATGTCAGTTGGAGGTCTGTAGCTCGGTCTAGGTTGTAAAAACTGAAGTGCTGTCCATATCATATGTTAGTTTTTGACAGATTTTGCTGAACCAAATGTTTTATGTTTAAACTCACTAAACATGTGATTATTTGCAAAACTGACCTTCAAGAAAGTTGTAGACAATTGAGTTGTCTATCATGTGGTTTTTGAATTTCATTAAAAACATTACTGTAGCTCTAGTTAGAGTGTAATTACTGAGGGTTGGTCAGAACATTACCCCAGTTTTGGACTGTGACTCATTTTTTTAATGTTTGTTGATTTATCACCTGCTAAATGGCCTTATTTGCTTTCGATGTCTTCATAAGAATTGTAGATTAATGTCTTAGAATTCCAATGCAACTTGATTCATGATCATATGAGTTGTATGCTGAAAGTTATGTCGGTTTTAAAAACGCTGCCGGGTTAAGTTTTCAAAAACTTATGTGATATTTTCGGAAATGTGTTTTTCCTTGTTTAATGCGTGCTTAAGTGATTTCGTGATCTTAGTTAGACTTAGTGATTATAGAATAGTCTTTGATAAGGCTATTTTACTAATGTAGGTGTTTGACGATTCGACCTCGCCGCCTACCCTTATTTTGTGTTTATTTCGATCGCTACCAGGTGGGTTCATTTATGTTGAATCTACATTTATCGCACTTGTTATTTCATATAAATGTTTGTCGCGATAGCTTCTATATGCGTGAGAACCCTAGTCTAAGTGTCATGATGGTAGTGCCTTTGACGAATGCTCACCTGCCCGTCGTATCCGGGAGGTGGGCGCCCGAATCCGTGTAGAGCGGAGGGGATTGTCTGAACACCCGAATCCGTGTAGACCGGAGGGGTATTTCAACTTCACTGTCTCCTGGATAATATCATATGCCCGTTGCATCCGGGGTGGGAGTGCTTCCAATTACATCCTTGCCGACGTCTGGTCGGAAGGTTTGTTGTATGTACATAGGAGGTTTGCGATAGGGCCTAATAGGGAGTTAGATCTGGATTCTATGCATACATTAATTATAGTTATGAATCTTTATGCGAAATATATTGTGCGGTAATGGTAAGTATGATGGTTGTACTCACCCCCATTTACTTTTCTGTCCTCTTGTTCCTCTTCCTATCTTTTTAGGTTGAGCATGGTTGGCGGCAGCAGCGAGAGACGATCGAGTGGTGGTCGTTGGATTTTGTGTTACTTGAATCCGCTTTTATTATCTCGATGGACCATTTGTTTAACTTTGAATAATTATGCTTCTGTTTTAATTATTTTGAACATGTTTGTTTGACCATGGATTTTTTCATTGAATTTTTAATTATGCATGACTGGGTTTGAGGATTATGAATAATTGGGATTTTATTTTGAACTGTTAGATTTATCTGTGTAAATGTTTATTTGTTTTAGTAGTTTATGTAGCGCCCGTTGAACGTTAAAGTTTTAAATTGGGATTTTGCGAAAAAATAAACTATGATTTTTATAAATAAATTCGGTAAATTATTTAAAATAAAACGGGGCGTTACAATGCATTTTTGTGACGCGGCCATAATAACCTAAAAAGATTCAAATTTATTACACAGGATATACGATGTTAGTATGGGTCGCAAGTATAAAGTATGGTCAGTTCGTTAGAGCGAACACCTACCGACGTCCTCCACGGCCTCGGCCAGGCGGTTGGATAAGTTAAAGTGTTTAAAAGACGAGCATCAGAGGTTATTGGCACTACTTGTAGCGGTCGTTGGTTCCATCGAGCGATGATGTCATCATAAGCAGCGTTGGGCTGGGGGTTAGAGCGTTGCTCGAGAAGTTCGTGAATCCATTCAGGGCCGAAGTCAAAGGTGTTCGGCGGAGGGCGAAGGTAGTAAAACTTGTTCTTCCAGTTGTGAATTTTTGATTTTGGTTGGCCGAGGAAATGGGCATTATGGCGGGTGGAAAGGTAGTACGACGTGCCTAGGGGTTTCATCCACAGGAAATAGAAGCACAACTCTGGGTCCAGTCGACCTAATCTAGCCCGACATATCACTATGAAGCCTACGAGCAGCTTGATGGCGTTTGGCAACAAATGGTTCAAAGGAAGACAGTATAACTTGCTAAGCTCCACCAGGTCGTCGCGAAGGGGGAATATAAGCCCGGCGGCGGCGTGATCGAGGAAGAAGGTGTAAAAATCTGGAGGAGGATTAGTGTACGTATTCCCACGACGAGGAACCTTATGGATCCACCCTCGCGGAAGTTTGATTTCTTCAAGTATTTTAGCTATCCTATCGGTAGAATACGAGGTAAGAGGATTAGGAGGAGCCGACCTAAGGACAGGGGCATCGGGGGTTACGGCTTTACCCTTATTATTGACAGCGGACGGAGTCATCTCCGTTGAGCCTACGTTTATCGACGACTCTCCTTGAGGTTCTGAGTTGGAAGAAGAGTATGAAATCGAGTTAGTCAGAGAGACGAGGTCCTCTAATGGCGATGGAGCACACAGTATCAATAAATTAGTAAGTTAGTTATGCTGGGGGTATGCAAAATTTGAGTTTGAAAAATAAGGCGACACTCACCGAAGAAAGACATGATCACAGTGGTGTGAGATTGTTGTTGTCCGTTGAAAATTCGCCGGAGAAGAGGAATGCTGAGAGTTGGAGTAAGGGTTTGCAGTAATGGAAGTTTGCAGATAAAGGTGAAGAAAAAATTGTGGCCTCTAGTATTTATCCTAGCACAGCAAATTTAAGGGTATGGGGAAGGTCGGCCAATCGTGGCCGTCAATTTTAATTTCTCATCTACGGTTCGGATAGGAGGCGTGCGTACAAAGGATTAATAGACGAAAGGACGGCTAATCACAGTTGTCCATCTCGATTCAGTGCCCGGTGAGGGTGACATCATGTTCGGGATTCGGGGTATGCCCATCATCATGCCTGGGATTAATGATGATGCACGTCATAGATTCTGACGTACGTCGCTTCAGATTCGATGGGATGGAATTTGTAGAGGCGGTGCCACGCACGAGAAGGGGCGTGGGTTCTACTCGCCAGTATATTAATAACATTTTTCTGTTCGACTAAGATAGCTCGTCACCAAAAACTGGGGAGGCTAGATGATATAGCATCTAAGATGCGGCTTGGCACGGAATCCTGTTTGATCGGCCGAGCTAGCCCAAAACCCTTGACGAACTAATAGCAATGATAGCTACAATAAACAAGGGAGGTTTGGGTGAGCTCGGCCCGCCCCATCAAGAATCGACTGGTCATTAAGGAGGTTAGCTATCAGAGTTGGCTCTCGTATGGGGAAGATTCTTACGGAGAAGCTCGGCGTAATCAAGTAGAGGACGAGCTACCGTGGGTAGGAAAGCCGAGCTGGTGTGTCCGAGTGGCAGAATGCACATGATCTGCTCAAGGAGGTTGAGCGAAGGTGGACCTTTGGGATTGGATAACTTACGAAGAGATGGGCTGAAAGAGGACTCTATGACACCTAAAGTCCTACCGTGTGAAGTCGCTTGGGTCTATATAAGGGACATGTTCTTTCATCCGTACACAAGAACACACCCACGCGTAAATCTGATACTCTTATCATCTCCTCGAAACCCTACTGACTTGAGCGTCGGAGTGCCCGCGCTAGGACCACCCCCGTCATGTTTTGTCAAGAAAATTAATGCAGTTCAAGGCGGTTGAGCGGTTCGAGGTTTCGAGGTACAACAAGTGCTATGTAAGATTTCTGATCGGACACGTCAAATCAACTTGGCCGGAAAATTATTTTGAGACAAATTTGTAACACCTAATAAAACTTTGGTATTTATTTGCAAAACTAAAAAAATAGAGTTTTATTTGTAATTAGACAAATGAGTTGGGTTTTATAGCCAATTAAGCTATTTTTTAAGAAGCACTAGTATAATACACCAATTTTGTACTAGTCCTACTTGAAAGTTGAAAGGCACTTTTTAGCTTTTAAGCTTTAGACTTGCTAATGAGCGTAATGCACATCTAAAAGTAAGGGCCTTTGTACAAAACGGGTCTGTGGCCCCTTAGCTTTAATTCAAATATTTTTCATTCCGACAGCAAGTCTAATATTAACCTACTATAGCTTTTTGATAATATTTCTTTTCGCTTTTTAATGCAAATTGCCCCCGACTTTATAACAACCAAACTTATTACATGAAAATGCTTCAAATTATATTTCAATCTTTAGCACCAAAGCAAAGGTTAGAAACCGTATTGGCATGACAAATACAATAAATTTAAACTTTAGACTTTAGAGCCATCATTTTTGTAAATCTTTATGCACCCGAAGATTTGGACTCCACATGGCCCCTTCACGTGGAATAAAGTAAAAAAGTCGTTCTGACTTTGTCTTATGTTGCTTTTCCCATTATTAGTCAGCGTGCTTAAGTCCAAGACATCTGAGTATCCAATGCCTAATGGAGCAGCAAGTCAAGTCCCAAATCTCTCTTAAATTCGATACTTTGATTTTTTAATAGGACGTCTAAAATTACATTTTATTTTATTTTTTATTTTTTTCTTACCAAAGGCAATTAATACTCGCAAACAAACAAATCTTCCAACTACTGCAAGTGTCTCGACCTTGACAAAACCAAGTTGGTGCAAATTTTTACGAAATAATAATCTCTAGATTTCCTTGATTTCTGTCAAACACACAATTACCAAAATAGAAATATAATCAAACAAAACAAATGACTCTATCCCATAAAATATACGTAGACTAAGATTCAATTAAATTCACTAGCAGGAAGGAAAAACAAACTAAGAAAATATATTTGAAATCATAGGTTTTGTCAATATACTTACTATTTTGGTCTTTCTTTTATCAGAACAATCATGAAATTTGTTGAGAGAAAGCAAATGAATTAAAATAGCAGTATCTTAGCATATTGTTAAGAGTGTAAATATTCATACTTTCAGTAGAGAAGCAAGCTTATAACTGAGCTCAAAAGAAAGAAAAAAAAGGAAAAAAAAAAAAAAGAAAAAAGAAAAGCAAACCATTACCGATGGGGTGGACATATGAACAGCCTCCATTTTTAACTTATCGATCATCATTATACGACATATTTAACTCTGACATTTCTATATGGTAAACGGAAANAACAAAAATACAAGACACGCCCTTTCTACAAGCCACCCTTGCTGTCCGGCAACACTTTCGATTGAATTATAACCCGAGCTCCCGAAGCAAGCCTGTTGAAACAAAACAAAAAAGAAACAAATCTCAATACACTTGAAAATTGAAATGAGGCAGTTGAGCTCAGCAAAAAAAGAGATGAAGAGTCGGAAATTATTTTAACTTTCTTCAATCTTGATCACGCTCTCAACGTGACAGCTGGCAGAATCCGAATCTTGGGATTGTTTGTTTAGTGGAAGAGGCTCAGTCATCCTCTTGCTCCCGCCGTTGGATGTGCCAGGTGTCGTCGTGCGAGAGCTCTCAGCTCGATCAGACGAAATCCTGGGCCCTGTGGAAAGAGGGGACCTCATTGATTCGCATCTTGGCTGTTTGCTTAAGGAAGACTTGATTGATAGAGGTATGCACTTTGTGCGTGTGGAGCTTCCTTCATCCTTGTTGTCGCCAGTTGAACCAAATTTCTCGCTACTTCTGAATTAGCACACAGGATTACTAAACTTTGAAGATGGGAAGAGGACAATCAAAATTACAGATTAATTTATTTATTTTTTTCTTTGGAGAAAAAAGAAAGGTAAAAAGCAAGGGAAATGGAAATGCTTTCCTCAATTTGATGTCCTTTAACTGTCCACAAAAGTATCGTGCACGGTGAAGAGATATTATGCATGGCCAGGGCCAAAAAAATGAGCTATATAAAATCTATGTGACCCAAGAAACTAAATCTGGTGCTCGATTACAAGGGAAAGTGACACTCGAGATCTCATTTAAATTGGGTTTAAATAACGCACCTGATACCTCAACCGGGGTGCATGTAACATTCTAAGGTGGTAATAAATAGTTTCTCAAAGATAACAGGAGATTTTCAAATATTTTGGTAAATTTGTAAAACATCCCATATAATTACAGAAGAAGCAATACATCTATACGGTGTAGAAAGTAGGACTAAAATGGTGAAGAAAATAACGTAAAACTAGAATTAGAACGGAGAAAAGTGGATTTATGTGAAACTTGTTCAGCAAATTCTGAGTTTATGGAGCCGCATAAAACTTATTCCCATGTTAGTCACAATTAATTTCCCTCAATCACAAACAAATTATCCCATAAAAGAAAAAACCCCATGACATGCATTTACGAGAAGAAAAAAAAAACAAAAAGAGAATAACGACAGGGGTTAAGAGAAAACAAACTGACTTGTCAGCATTGAATGACGACGAACGTTTGAGATGAGGCACTCCTTCTCTAACCATACTCATCTCGACCAAACTCCCGCTAAAGTACTCCTTATCTTCCATTCCCACCCGATGGGGATTTTGAGCCAAACAATCTGCCCCACCAAGCATCAACGAGCTCGAGAAGAGCGGAGATGGGAACTTGGAGTGTGAGAATCTCGGCCTGTAGGTCGGGATAATCCCGAAGCTGTTGTGGTCCTTCACTGATATGGAGCCGCAAGATATCAACTGCATTATCATGTTCGAAGCCTTCAGCTTGGATGGCGGGTCCCGGAAGTCTTCCTCCTCAAGAATCCGAAAGCTATTCAACTTTTTGGCATCTGCCCTAATGAGTGATTCCAATGTGTCCGTTCTGCCACTTGACGAGGTGGCGCTTGACGTCGACTGAGGTGGGGAGACAAATATCTCAGAATTTGTTTTCGCCTGATTATTATTATTATTATTATTGTTATTATTAATATTATTATTTTCGTCTTCAGTTGAGACGCCCCTTGTACAGGTGGCGGAGTTGTCGTCGGTTTGAGTGGCGGCATCTGAGAGGCCGTCGTTTTTGTAGACTTTGTACTCAGCCAAGCTCAAAGAGTTGTTCCAAGGAGATGACTCGTCTTCTTGGGAGGTTTTGGGGTTGAGGCTGGAAGAGGAAGAAGACTCATCCTGGCTTCTGGAAGATAGTGGTGGCTCGGGAAGCGCTTTTTGGTTACGGAGAGTGACTATTTCAGCTGCAGGGCTGAAGTTGCCTAAAACCCGAAAAAAGAATGAAAGAAAGAAGTCAGTTAATATTTATTTGTTTTCTATTAAAAAATATCTTTGAACAAAAATGGTAAACGTTTGCTTTTCTCTTCAACCAGCAAGTCTGGAAGAAGCTATCGGGGTGAACGTTTGGGGAGATTTTACCATTAACACCAGTATATAGAACATTCTGTGTCACAAGTTTTATTGCTTAACTAAAATAAAGCACTGACAAATTCCTTTTTAGTTTTTAGTTGCTTGCAACTCGTTATGTAATATATGGAAATAATGACATGATTTGAAATGAAGAGTTCGACCAGAGCAGCCTTTTCTCAAACAAGCTCACCACATTTGAACATTAAATCATAGGAAACAGCATTAAGTGTTAATATTTACCGGGATTGGATTCATCAAAGAGCTCCGACCCCTTGAGAACATACTCATTCCCATGAGCAGGAAGGATTAAATCGTCATTGCAAAGATCGTGCCACACAAACCCGTTCTTATAACTCCTGCAACCACCCACAAATTGAACTTCACTAGCAAAGGCAAAAAAATCTGAATAAAAAAGAAAAAGAGTCAAATAAATCAAGAATTGTATTCACCTCTTGCAAGACCAAGAATACAGCGAAGCCATCCCTCTGCCCCTCAAAGCATTAAGCCTTTCAATCACATCTACAGAAACAAACACATAACCATCAAATTCAAGAGCAATTCACACCAAGAAAAATCCAACACTTGTACACATTCAAAGTGAAGTGACTCATTTAGATTACCTCTCAAGTAAAGGCCATCAGATGAAGAGAGAGGGACTTCCATGAAATGGGGATGCTCGAGCTGCCGATTCCTACACAGATAGTAAACCACCGGCACTTTTCGATTGCTTTGCAGCTGCTGCTGTTGCTGTTGCTGGTTATAGTGAGGATTATTGTAGTGATATTTGGGCGATTTTTCAGTCCACACTTTGGCTCGTTCAGGGCTCACTTGCCTATACTTCTTCATTCTAGCCTCCATTTTTTGCACACCCACAAAATCCACTCTAACTGGATTTTTCTCAGACTGTCGCGGAATTTCTGCACAAATATATCATTTCTTCATTAGAATCCAGAGACTGAGCTAAATAAATTTGAACAATCTCAATATTTGTGGCAGCTCAGTAGGAAATAGATCTGGGTGTGAGCTTCGAATCTCAACAGCCAGCAACTCTACCAAAAAAAAAAGAAACACAAGAAAAGGTTTCAAAAGTCAACAATGTTGCGCTAATATCTCCCTGTAATCCTATATAAAATAAATAAATAAATACGAGGGCTTGAGCAAGATTTCTGGAAACAACAAGAAAAATAGTCTAAAATCAGACAAAGCTTGGATTGACAATCTTTTCTTAGAAAAAGAAAAACATACAAATGAACTAGTGGCTTCTACCCAATGTTCATTTGCCGAGAACAAAAGGAATTTAAAAAATAAATAAAATGGGCCAAACCTGGGAGAGAGGGAAACGCAGCTAAAACAAGGGGTCCCGCATTAAATGCACCATGACCCGCCCCACACCATCCACTGCGTGTAAATGAGAGATACAGAGCTTAGGGGAGACTGATGGGACTACTCACAGAAACGACAGTGAGGAGATGAAAAAAGGTGAGAGGGAAGTTGTGTGTAATTTCAGAGCGTTTGTTTTGGCCTTTTGCCTGGTTGACGGGGCAAAATCCATGGATTTGAAATTTCTCTCATTTGGGTTTTGGCAGCTTGTGTTGCGTGTTTAATTGTGTTTTTGGTACATTCGGTTCTACTCCGTTTTTGTTCTCTCGTCTGTACTGTTCCAGCCGTGAAGACGGAATCGTCAACAAGATCAGCCAATATCAATTTTTGCGAGGGTCCTTTTCGAAAGGGTTATTTGTTCTCTCGTCTGTACTGTTCCAGCCGTGAAGACGGAATCGTCAACAAGATCAGCCAATATCAATTTTTGCGAGGGTCTTTTTAGAAAGGGTTTTTTGGGAAATTCTTAAGTTTATTGCACCAAATTTCTCTCTCTAACTAATTTCTCCCCACATCAACTAAACTCTCTTTTTTTTTCTTCCTCTGCGTGCGCCCTCTCGCCGGCCACGGCTCTGCCCCCGCGGCTCCTTGCGGCTCCTAGGCGGTTGAAGGATGACAGGAGAAAAACCGGATCCCACTGTGATGGCGTTTCCCCTTGAAATTGGACGGCCTTGCGGAGGTGGGTTGTTCGGCAATTTTTCGGCGATCTCGATGTGGCCGGCTCCGATTGCTTTTCGGTCAGCGATCGAGTTGAGGTTAGACGTCTCCTTCTTCCCTGTCTGACCTTCCCTTGATGTTTGGAAGGTGTGGACCTCAGTGGCGGGGATGGCTCTTATCCGTGTCGATGGTGATCCGCGGTCACCGGATTGTGTTGGAAAGCAGTGGACGAGGGCCTTTGGGTGTTATTTCGGCGGTGTTTGGTTGGCCTTTGGCCGGGATCCGGTCATCCGTTGTTTGAAGAGAGTTTCTGGATCTGGATCTTCGACCGTACTTTCTGCCTTTTGGGTGGACACCGTCGGTGGTTTGGAGTAGTGGCGTTTTGGCGGGGCTGTCAGGCTAGTGAGGAGGGCTTTAGTCTAGTTCTCTAGGTGGTGTTTGTGTTTTTTTCTTTTGTGTTCTTACTGTTTGTTTGTGTGTAGGCCGTGTTTTCCTTCTTTTTCTCCCGTTGGGGGTGCGTTTTGTATATTCTCCTATTGGGAGCTTTTGTGTGTCTATTCTCCTGTTGGGAACTTTGGTTTGTCTTTTCTCCCTTTGGGAGTGTTTAGTGTGTGCGTTGTTGTAGGTTTAGTTTTAGAACACTCGGTTGTGGGTGTCTCTCCCTATTAGAGTCAGTTGACTCTCGGTTTGTATTCATGTACATTGCAAGCTATAATATTATCTATCGTTTCGATAAAAAAAATATATATATACTAAACTAGTATTAAAAATTGCATGTTTTAAACGAATGAAGAAATATTGATTAATATAAAAATATTTTTGAATATTGATAGTATTTTTTGTTAGTATTATATACTGAAAGCTTGGTTTTGCATGTTATTACACATTTGCCCTTTATGAATGAGAATCATGTTAGATTAAACAAGTTCTACGTTCTGTTGTTCTGCACTTAGATAGAGTGAGTCGTCATCGGGCGAACCGAAGATCACTCTATCAGTTACTTGCGAACAAGAATAGTTGTTCAAAAACCTAGATAGACATGAACAACCCATCCGAACAGTTGTAGTGTCAATTGTACAGTTTGTTTTGACTGATTAGTTGCACTAATACATTTATGTATTGAACAGGATCTCATAGAGAAGAAGTTCATTTTATACTGATCGTCGTAAATAAACTAGGCCTCAGTTAATTACTGCGTTCTCTTAACCCGTAAGATATTAAACAGGCAGATATATATAGTATATATTACTTTGATTCACTTGGGTGAGGTTCAGTTCGCTGGATTAATATTCCTACTGTTTCGGGTAATATTGCTATATATAGGATGTGATGTTATGATATTTACTGTCACCACGTGCGTTAGTTTGATGATGTCCCCAGGGTGCGTTCATGAAGGATTGTTATGCTAAACCCTGCAGGTGGATTAAGTTCCGGCATAATAAAAATGTGATGAATGAGCCCTAGCTTCGATGAAATAATAATAATTAATGGACAATATATCTTAAACGTGGGAGATAAATCGAGTAATTATTATTGGAGTCTCAAATGTAATTTGGGCTAGGAAAAGGAAGTGCAATAATATGATGTTGGTGACCCAGTAATATTATTTAATTAATTAGAGAAGTAGGCTTGGCCCACAATTAGTCTAATTAATTAAGGAGCTCTATTTCTAATCTCCTAAGGGTCCCTACTGCAGCTCTATATACACATCATTAAGCTCATGAGAAGAGAATCTCAATCACAATTATACACATGAAAACGCCACCTCCCATACTCTCTCTCTCTTAGTTCTCATTCGAGCTATATCTTCTTCTTGTTGCTCCACTACCACCACTCCTTAAAACTCAATCTGAGCATCTGAGTTTTAAGGAGTGGTGGTGGTGGGCCTGTACAATGGATTATAAGGCTTCTTCAGTGGATCGAATTCAGTTGTGTACCTATATATTGTGGTGGTTATGGAAGCTAAGAACTTGTGGGTATTTGAAGGGACTTGGAAACCGGAGCATCTGATTATCAACAATGCAGTGAAGGATTGTAAGTAGTTTATGAAATCCAGGGGCTGAGGTGTATGAGGCTGAACTGGGAAGATTTCTAGGTCTCGAGCCAGTGGTATCTTCTCTGTTTAGTTATCATAGGTTGGCTTGTCGTGTTTATCTGGTGTATCTGTACATTTCATGTGTATTGTTGGTCCGTAAGTCGGGGTGGGAGGGATCAGCCTGCACAGGCTGCCTTCGACTCTTTGGTCTGATGTAGGGTGTTAGTAGTAAGTATTGATTTAGGCTGCTAGCGCTAGCAATTCTCTCATTGTATTCGGCTCATATGTGTCCTTGTGTGTACCCTAACTTTGTACTGTTTTTTTCAGTGATGGTATGAGTATCTCTATCGTTTGTTAAAAAAAATATTGAATACAAAATATTTTATTTCAATAAATTACTATTTTAATAATATATTATAAATAAAAGTATTATTTATTTTATTTTTAATAATTTAAATTTAATTATATATATATATTACTTAAATTCAATATATTTTATATTTATTTTTGTAAGTTATTTAAATGAAAGTATTATTTTATTTCTATATTAATTAATAATATTATTTATTTATTATTTTTAAATTATACATTTAATTTAATTTTTAATTATATTTTCTTACAGTTAATTTATTTTATGATTATTTTATTTTCTATGTTTCGTTCGATAAAATTCTCCTCTGTTTGCGTTCTTTTAAATAAATGTGTGTTAAACATATACAATTGAATGACGGTGGCAGAGTGGTTTGTTGTTTTGCCTATGGATGTTTTGGCTGAGTTTGAACTCTGGGAGCAGTCAAATACATTAATTTTTGCCCAACAATAGGTAGAAAAGTGCGGGGCAAATGGTAAATTTCAATTTAAAATAAAAAATATAAGAAAAAATAATTGTCGCAGTAAAGGCATGTGTACTGCACGCGCCGTCAAGTTGGACGGAGGTTGAGTTTGGCGCAAATTTAGAAATATCAAGAGAAAACGCGCAGATAATATTCCTCAATTTTTTATATATTGTAACAATAAGGTCTGAATTTTCAACTTCTCGATTGAGTGTTTCAATTTTAAGTTATTCTCAATTGAATGTCTAATTTTACATTGTAGTTCTCAACTTAAGACCTCAACTAACTTCATATTTTTACATACTTATGTAAACCAAAATACTTATATATTGAAATTTATATTCTAAATAATTATAAAAATCATTATTAAAATTATCATAGTAAAAAATTAATTCATTTAAGCTACATTTAAGCAAAAAGCTCAATAAAAATTTACTTTAAAATAAAAACAAATATCAAAAACTAAAGTTAAGAACTATAATTTAAATACTATATTAATTGTTAATATAAATATATAATAAAATTATAAAATAAAATATTTCAAAAAATAATTTTATTTTTACTATTGATAATACTGAAAACATTATTCGTATATAAAATGATATTTTTAAATATTTTTGAATAAATTTATAATAATGTTATTTTGAAAATATATTATCTCAATATTATTTTGATTAATTTTTTTTATTAATTTAAATATGTAACATAATTAAAAAAATATATTATTTAGAGTTATTTTTTGATAATGCATGGAACTATGAAATTTAGATAATATGAAATAAATAAATCAATAGTGAAGCTTAGAAAAAAACTAAAATAATTTTTTAAATATTATATTTTCTATTTCGGGGATTTGAATAAGAAAACGAAGAAATTGAACAGGATGAGAAATTGGGAGAAATTTGAGGGTGGTAGATCGATTTTTAATCTTGGTGGATGAAGGAGCTGCAAATTGAGGAAGAAGGTGAACGAGAAAGAAGGGGATCGGGAATTAAATGGGAGAAAAGAAAAAGGGAAAAAGATAAATAAAAAGTGAGAAATGATGTGTTGGGCTTTTACAAAACTTTGGGCTCAAGGATTTGCTAATTTGCTAATGGGCCAATTGGGTTTGTCCAACAATAATTATTTGGAAAATGCTTTATTGGGCCAGTAGGAGTGAGGACTCATGCCAATCAAGAAATTTGTTCGGGCCGAGGCTTTGACCATAAATCCGTATTGGGATCTATAAGTATCTCGTTACGAATTCAATAGCAAACGTAAATTTTATGCGCAGCAGATCTAAAGGTTTAACGTAGAAAACATACAGCTTGAAATTTTCTTAATCTGATGGATTCAGGATGACCGGGACTAGCACACGAACACGTCGGGAACACGAACGGATCGCCGGGAGCAGCTGGACGTCTCGCGTGCGGTGGATGGCTCGTGTCTATCGGTCGTCGCGGGTTGCCGGCGGTCGTGTCGCGATCGGCGACTGTAGCGCCCCGTTTAATTATGTATTATTTGAGATTTATTTTATCATAATAATAATAATAATAATTTTATTATTATTATTATTATTATTATTATTTAATGTCTAAATATTATTAATTGTCTAATTGTATTTAATGCCTAAATGTCTAAATGTTATTATTAATTAATTAAATTGTGTGTATTATATATATAAATAATATCCAGTTTAATTAATCTATCGTGCAATTGAATTGATCCCGAGAAAAACCAAAAACCTGAATCGTTTGGCGAACCGACCGCGAGCCTGACCCGCGCCTCAGCCCGGCTGAATCGGACCCCTGAACCCGACCCGATTTTCTTTGTGCGTGTGTCTGAGTGTGTATCTTGTGAGATAAGATTATTTAACCCAAAGTCTTTTATATTTTTCTCACATCTCCCTCACGACTAAAACACACCGCGCAGCTTTTCATTATCTGACTCTTTTCTCTCGCAAAGTATAGCCGCAGCCATCTCGCTCCCTTTCCTCTTGAAATTCCGTCGCCATTCCCTTCACCCTCCCTCTCGTTTTTCCGATCATCATCCTCTCGCTCTTTCCGGCGAGTTTCCCCTGACCGCGAACCAAGAACAGCAACGCAGCGACACCATCTCTTGCGAGTTGCTCCACCGCGAGACCTTGCATCACTGCTGCGACCAACCTCTTCCAGCGAGCCCAGCAACCCGACGACGACCACCTTCCCGTGACCCCTGCAACCGGCGATCCCTCTCAGGTCACCGTGACCAGCACCAGCGGTCGTCCTCCCTGCTGTTCGTATCTATAGCCCCGTCGCAGCAACCCCGCTCGGCCTCTCACGCGAACCCGCGAGTCACGCCGTCGAGAGCTCCATCGATCCGACAGCCCCGTTCGATCCTCCTTCAACCGTCTCGTGATCCATTCATGAGAACGGTACCGAGGCTCATCCCTCTCGTTAATTTCGTGATTTGTTGGCGTGTTGAACTTGCTTTAAGAAAATATATAAACCTCATGATCTTATGTGGTCGGTTGGTTCAATATGTTGATTATTATGTGTAGACGAGCTCTTCGATTTTGAGAAATCGAGTGAGACCTCGTAATTCGTGATTAGAGTACTGTGGACTTTAACATAAAGAGTCCGTGGCCTTATGGTGAAGGCCTCGGATGAGAATCGTGTGATATGTGTCGTGTGTAAATTGTTGAACTCGTATAAATCGCTGTTTTGATATTAAATTCATTATAAATTGTATACTGCTCGGATTGCCATGAAATTTTATATGCTAGGCCCTCTGATGAATGTACAGCTCGTGTAAAAATTTCATAATTTTTCATGGCCTATAGCTAATTTAATTAATTAAATTGATTTCTGGGCAGAACCGTGTTAATTGCAATATAAATTGATATGTGCTCCAAATTGGCTGACATTCGAGTATGTTGTCTTTCTGTTGTATATGCTTGTTGTTTAAAATTTTCAGAATTTTTGGACTCGGTTTGCTAAGGGAAATAATTTATTTTGTGATTCTGCCGAAAATTGTTTTAATTATGATAAACTGATGTTGTACAATTCTGATGTTTGGTTGAAGTGCTTATTTTGTGATGGGATTTAATACACCAAATCCCCCTATATTATACTAAATCTGCGCGTTTCCGCCGTGTATTTTAAAAATTGCGTCAGACTCCCTTCTATTAAGGTTTTGCATGCGCGAAACACCCTAAACCATCTAAGATGACGGAAGTGGCGTGCACGCGCGGGCTGTGCGACTTTTTCTTCATTTTTTCACCCCAAAGTGGCGGAAATTACTGTTATACCCTTAAATTATGTGCAAAATCTAAATGTTATGAAATGTGGGCAACAAGATTCAAACTTGGGTTGGAAAGGAAGGGAATGGCCGCTCAACCACTAGGCGATATGGATGGATGTATAATCTATTGAACATAAATATATTTATACATCATACTGAAATGAATTAAATAGTTTAAAAATAATTAAATAAATAAAATAAAAGGATAATACATCCAATAATTTATATTAACTTAAGATAATGAAAAAATTAAATTAAAATAAAGTAAAATAAAATTTAATGTATTAGCGTGAACTAAAATTAAATAAAGTTATAATTAAATAAATTTTAAATGAGAAAAATAAATACAAAAATAAAATTAATAAATAAATAAAATTAAAATAAACTAATTAAAGAAAAATAAAAATAATAATTATATAAGATAATAAAGTATAAAAATAAAAATTAAAATAAATAATAAATCAAATATCTTATTATGAAATAATAAATTAAATAAATAAAGAACAGAATTTAATATAATATAATATACTAAAAAAATTATTTATCAAATAATTTTAATATGATTTACTCTTAATAAATATATTACTATTTAATATAAAAACAAAATGATAATTTCATTTCAATAAATTAATAATATAAATGTAAAATAAATTGTAGTATAAAATTTCAATATACGTTTTAATGAATTGACGTAATATAATCTGTATAAATTATATTAAATATAATTTATAATAAAATTAAATGATTAATTTAAATAATTAAATTTATAATAAAATTAAATGATAATTTAAATTAAATTAAATTTGTAATAAAGTTAAATGATACTTATACATATAATAATTGTTAAAGTATAATTTCGAAAAAAAATATTTTTTATTAAATATTTGTATATGATTTGTATTTATTTATTTTAATTATTTTATACTATTTTATATTTTTTTTAAATCTTTTATAAATATATAAATTTACTTAATTATTATATTATTTATTATTTAACTACAAATTTTTTATATTTATTTATATTTTATTTTAATTATTTTTTTTCGTTTAACATAATAAGTTATTTAAATTATTTTTTCATTTAATTTTATATAATTTAGTTTATTATATTTGAATTATCATAACTTTATATTTTAATAATTTAATTTAATATAACTTATATATTCTAAATTTAATTTCACTTATCCATAACAATGTCCATATATATCAAATATTCCTAGTTCAAACACTCAATCTTGAGTGGTGTAGTGATTGCATTGTTTGTCTTGCTTCCATGAGGTACTAGGTTCAAATCCTAAGAGCTGTAATTTTTTTTTTAATTCAATTTCTCGCGATATATTCAATATATCGCGTTATATTCAATATATCGTAAATTGTATAATATTCAGAGAATATAACGGGACTTTTGAAGAAAAACTAGTTAACGGAGAAATAGAGGCAAGGGAGCATGTGCACCTGAAACCTTAATACAAGGGAGTCTGACACAATTTTTAAAATACAGGGGAGAAACGCGCAGATTTAGTATAATACAGGGGGATTTGGTGCATTAAACCCTTTTGTGATGTGTTTCATGCTGTAAAAATATCAGAATTTTTGGAGGTCATTTTCGGTTCGGTTTTACTGAAACAATGAAATCTGCTGAATGTTTTTACAATTTTATTAATTCGCATGTTAAGTGTTTAGAGCTGAGATTTTTTACATGCTTTTATTCACATGCTGAGGTTCCTTGGATAAAAATTTTAGAGGTTGAATCGTTCATTATGTTCGGTGTTTAATTTGTGCTCGTTTTTGCTGTTAACTTGTTTGAATTATATAATATCGTGTCTTTTGAGTTTGGGGCTGAAACTTGGTGGTTTTACTAAGTTCTACAAGGTGAATTTTTAGTTAAAATTTCAGAGCCTAACTCATTCGGTAACCTAACCAACCTAATTATGTGAATTACCGGCTTTTATTTCGAAAATGTAGTTTTTGTGTTAAAAGCTATAAACCGGTTCACTCGTTGTTTTTGAGACTTGTTTGGAATATCTCTTATATGACATTGTGTGAACTTTCATGTTTGGTTGGTTGAGTCTAAGTCTAAGTGTTCCAACATCCACAGGACTTCACGAACAACTTAGTCGAATCAAGTTCGACTAAGTATGATTGTTTTTTCCTTTTTAGGTCAAGATAAATGTTGATTGTAGCATCTTGACTTAATGTAGGTGCTTGATGAGCCGAGCTCACTGCCTATACGTGCTTCCGTGTTATCTCATTCTCTCGACCAGGTGGGTTTTATTAAAATTGTCTATGCAATAATTGTGCCTTACTTGTGTATGATCAATGTGTGCTTATGAATCATGTAGCCTTCGATGTGAGCTGTACCATCCGTCGAACGGTTGTCCCCGTATTTATGAAAATAAACCCGAGGGGTTACTCCTACTGACTGGGCATCTATAGAAGCCCGAGGGGCATTTGGTGTATAAGACCGGGGGGCATAGATGTAGAGCCCATGGGGCATTCGAAGCATGACTCGAGTGAGGGCCTTCGATACATCTACCGACAGTAGTCTATTGGTATAGATGTGCACATGAGTCTGAACAATGTGAATTTATGATGAAAACTTGGGATACTTAATTGATTCTTATACATGCTGTGATCATACTATTTCTTTTACTGTTTATGTTAAGAAAATGTTTATTGCATAGTGGTGAGCACTACGATTTCCAACTGTGCTCATCCCCACCTGAAATTAACGTTTCAGGTTAAGCAAGCGGGTACGACGACGGAGTAGAGCGAGTGGTAGTCGGTCTATGAGACCGGTTATTAATTGATTTTGCTTCCGCTATACTTATGATTATTTATGATTTATAAATTTTCGAACTCTGAGAATTTATGAAGTATTGAGATACTATTGGGGAGATGCCCCGTTGACATTGTTATGTCTTGCAACTTGAGTTTTGTTTGGGGAACCCGATTTGGGCAAATTGATGATTTATGGATTTATGAATCCCGTTTTGGGAGTTAGATGATTTATGTTATGAAATTGATGTCGTTGAAGTAATTTGAAATATATGAGTAACGCCACAAATGTTTTAAATAAATTTTGAAAAATTTATTCTGATTTTTTTGAAAGTCCAGAATTTCTTTAAAGTGGGGCGTTACACCGGCTGTCCGTCGGCTGCGGCTGGCGGTGATCGGTCGGCGGTCCTCGGCTTCGGGTCGTGGATCGTGGACTTCTATGGAAGATCTCGGGGTCTCGATTACCTATGGATCTTCTATTATATTACCTAAAAACCTTCTTCAACTTGTACCAGTGGAGCAACAAGAAGAAGATAAAGCTCGAATGAAAACTGAGAGAGAGATGAGAGGGGGCGGCGTTTCTCACGTGTGGAATTGAGATGGATCTCTTCTCATGAGCTTAATGATGTATATATAGAGCTACAGTAGGGACCCTTAGGAGATTAAGAATAGGGCTCCTTAATTAATTGGACTAACTATGGGCCAAATCCACTCCTCCAATTAATTAAATAATATTATGGGCCACCAACATAATATTATTGCACTCCCTTTTTCTAGCTCAATTTACATTTGAGACTCTAATTTTAATTACCCGATATACCTCCCCACGTTTAAGATATAATGTCCATTAATTAATTTGATTACAGACAATCAAGAATTAATTAATTTATTATTATTTCACCGAAGCTAGCGCTCGTTCATCACATTATTATTATGCCGAAACTTAATCCACCTGCAAGGTTAGCATAACAATCTTTCATGAACTCACTCCGGGGACATCATCAAACTAACACGCATGGTGACCGTAAATATCCTAACAACACATCATACATACCGCAATATTACCCAAGACAGTAGGAATATTAATCCAGCGAACTGACCTCACCCAAGTGAATCAAAGTAATATATACTGCATATATATGTCTGTTTAATATCTTACGGGTTAAGAGAACACAGTAATTAACCTAGGCCTAGTTCGTTTACGACGATCAGTGCAAAGCGAACTTCTCCTCTCTGGATCATGTTCAATACATAAATGTACTAGTGCAACTAATCAGTCAAGACCAACTGTACCGTTGACACTACAACCGTTCGGCTGGGGTGTTAATTTCCATCTAGGTTGTGAACCACAATTCTTTCTTCGCAAGTAACTGATAGAATGATCTTCTGTTCTCCAGATGACTACCCATTTTATCTAAGTGCAAAAGAACAGAACATAGAACTTGTTTAATCTAACCTGATTCTTATTCACAAAGAGTAAAAGTGATATCATCCAAAGTCAAGCTTTCAGTATATAACACTAACAATCTCCCACTTATACTTACAGCTTTCACTTTTACAGTATAGTCCTATCAATCCGTTATTCTAAAAGGCCTATGTCGATCCTATCGCCGTGCACCTGAGTCCCATTCCTTTCACGTGTTTGATGAAGACCTTTCCCGGAAAACTCTTCGTGAAAGGATCAACTAGGTTGTTCTCTGATGCAATCTTGGCAACATCAACGTCTCCTCTACAAACGATGTCTCGTATCAGATGGTATTTGCGCTCTATGTGTTTGCTTGCTCTGTGAGCTCATGGTTCCCTTGAGTTTACTACTGCATCACTGTTATCACAGTACAAGGTGATACAACGTGGAAAACTCAGAATCACCTCTAAGTCCACTAAGAAGTTTCTGATCCAAAATGACTATTTTGCTGCCTCTGAGGCTGCTATGTACTGAGCTTTCATGGTGCAGTCTGCCACGCATTAGCACTCCTCCATGAAATGGCTCCACTTATCAAGGTAAACACATAACCTGAGTTGACTTACTCTCGTCCCTATCAGACTGAAATTGGAATCACTGTAACCCAGAGGTAACAAGCTGTCTACACGGTAAACTAACATTTACTCCTTAGTCCTTCTCAGGTACTTGAGTATATGTTTTACCGCAGGCCAATGTTCCCATCCCGGATTACTTTGATATCTAGCTACCATGCCAATGGCGTACCTAATATTCGACCTCGTACACATCATAGCATACATAAGAATTTCCTACTGCCGAAGCATCAAGAACTATCTTCATGTCTTCTATCTCTTGAGACATCTTAGGAGACTTCTCCTTGGATAGACTGATTCCATTTCTGAAAGGTAATATACCTTTCTTGGAATCCTGCATGATGAATTTGGTCAAGACAGTATCTATGTATGAAGACTAGGATAGACACAACATTCTCTTCTTACGGTCCCGAATGATTCTAATACCAAGAATGTGTCCTGCTTCACCGAAGTCTTTCATATCAAACTGCTTAGACAACCACACATTTACGTCTGATAACTCCTTCTTACTGTTTTCAATGAGAAGTATGTAATCTATGTAAAGCACAAGAAACACCACCTCGCTCCCACTGATTTTCTTGTACACACAGTGCTCATCCAGACATTGAGTGAACCCGTACGACTGGATCACCTCATCAAAACGGATGTTCCAAGATTTCGAAGCTTGCTTCAGTCCATAAATAGACCAATTAAGCTTACACTAGATGCTC
The DNA here is from genome assembly GCA_008636005.1 of Striga asiatica. Taxonomy (NCBI): domain Eukaryota; kingdom Viridiplantae; phylum Streptophyta; class Magnoliopsida; order Lamiales; family Orobanchaceae; genus Striga; species Striga asiatica. The sequence continues at coordinate 2,066,412 of BKCP01008293.1, forward strand.
ACGTCCCTTAGTAATGAATCCTTCTGGTTGCTGCATATAGATGTCCTTCTGAAGGTTCCCGTTAAGGAAAGCTGTCTTGACATCCATCTGCCAGACCTCATAATCAATATGAGCGGCTATAGCCAAGAGAATCCGAATGGACTTAAGCATAGCTACTGGCGAAAAGGTCTTATCATAGTCTATACCTCGATCTGGGTATAACCTTTCGCAAGAAGCCTAGCCTTGAAGGTTTGCACCTTCCCATCCGATCCTCTCATTCTCTTATAGATCCACTTGCATCCAATGGTTCGCACCCCATCGGGTGGTTCTACAAGATCCCAGACCTGATTGGAGTCCATTGACCCTATTTCAGCTTTCATTGCAAAATTCAATGAATCTGCATCTTTATCTTGGAGTGCCTCGTTATAGGTCCTTGGTTCCCATTCCAGGTCTCCTGAAACTGAGTCCGATGACTCTCCAAGACCTATCCATCGGTTGGGTAAATAAAAAACCCTCCCACTACGATGAGGTATTGTCTACAATGGTACACTCTCAGTGTGTTGTGTTGTAGTATTATGTGATGTATCTACTTGCGCACTCGGTGGCGAACTATCGACTTCACTCCTTAACTCCTCTAGGACTAGTTTTCTTCCAAGAATCTAGAGTTCGTGCTAACGATAACCTTCTAATCCTCGGGACTATAAAATAATCCACCTTTCGCTCCCTTAGGATAGCCAACAAAAACTCGTGCTTCCGAACGTTTCTCTAACTTGCCAGGTTCCTGTAGTAACACGTGTGCAGGACTACCCCATACTCGAAACTGTGAGAAACTGGGCTTGCGCCATTTCTACATCTCGTAAGGAGTAGTCTCAACTGACTTTGATGGAACCATGTTCAGAATGTAGGATGTTGTTTCCAACGCCATACCCCAGAAGGAATCTTGTAACCTTGAATAACTCATCATCGACCTAACCATCTCCATAAGAGTCCTATTTCTTTGCTCTGCAACCACGTTCTACTGGGGCGTGCCGGGTGCAGTTAGTTGGGATTCAATCCCAGCTTCCGATAAGTATGTCCTGAACTCTCCAAAGAGGTATTCACCACCTCGATCAGATCGAAGCGACTTGATACTTTTACCATGAAGCTTCTCCAAAACTGCCCGATACTCCTTGAATTTCTCAAGCATTCGGACTTGCAGTGCAACAGGTAAATGTACCCACATCTTGAGTAGTCATCAATAAAAGAGACAAAGTACGCGTAACCACCTCTAGCCTGGATCGACATAGGACCACACAAATAAGAATGAATCAATCCTAGCACTTATTGGCTCCTATATCCCTTTGCCGTAAACGGCCTCTTGGCCATCTTACCTTTCAAGCATGATTCGTAAGTTGGATAGTGCTTTTCCAATGGACCAAGATGTCCACTGACCACTAACTTTTGAATCCTCCTAAGGTTGATGTGCCCAAGTCTAAGGTGCCACAGATATGCTTGATTCATCTGCGAAGACTCCTTCCTCTTATTAGACTTAGTCATGATATTATTCAATTCATTTTGTTGCACTGTGGGACAGTTTGGTTTGAGAACATACAAATTGCCAACTAATGTACCAGAACAAATCAAACGATTTCCATAACGAATAATAACCAAGTCATCAAACGTAAATGAAAAACCATCCAAAACAAGTTTAGAAACTGAAACAAGGTTCTTTCTAAAACTAGGAACATAAAGGCAATGTCTCGAAACCAAAATACTACTATCAAAAGATAAAGTAGCATCTCCCACTGCAACAGTCGCCACTTTTGTAGCATTGCCCATGTAGACGGTGATCTCTCCCTCTTTAAGTCGCCTGGTTTCCTGGAACCTCTACAAAGAATTGCAGACATGATCAGTGGCTCCAATATCTACACACCAGGTTCTAGTAGATACAACCGCTAAACATGTTTCTACGACATTAATGTGAGAGTTACCTTTCTTGAGGAGAGGGCAGTCGACCTTCTGTCCCGATCTTGCAGCTCTAGACGATTCAATTGCTTCCTGAACATAGCTCCTTTTCGTCTTGAGGACGAGGTCATCTTTCGTTCTGCAAGAATCATCTGTCGCTCCTCATGGATAATCTTCTCAGCCGCCTCAAGTTCCCCAATTAGTTCATCCACCGGCATATTCCGAAGTACAGTGCTGTAACTGTGGCATAGCATAACTGATTAAGGTCCTTATGCAGCGAAAAGAGTATTATGTCAGCCTTGATTGTAACACCCCGCTACTTAGGGGACAATTTTCCGCAAATTTTACTTTCGAAAATGCTTATAAATCTTTCGAAATTGTTTGCAAACTATCTCGAGATGCCGCTAAAACCACTTATCTGCTTTAAAACCTGTTTTCTTTAAACTAGGTCTATCAACTGGTTTAGACTTAAAGAAAATCAGGTTAATATTTTATCGAATCAAGCATGTAAAACTGGACCCGTCTGTAGTGGCGAACCGGGTAAAACTTATAAAATCTGAGAATACTATCATGCAAGTTCGAAAATAAACATAGCGGAAGTCTGAAAATGCGTGGTCATAATAGTTATACAAAACATAGTAAACAAATGTCCCTGGAACAGCTTGCTGTGCCAAATCCACGACCACAACCACCACAACTGCCCTCACGCCTGCCCGCCGACCCTGTCATCTGAAAAACATAATGGGGGTCCCTTTGTACTCCATAAAAACCCATGCTAAAGTAAACAATAATAATAATAATGAGATCACAGTACAGGTATATATAAGTAAACTGAAATCTCCCGGAACACTATGGCCGATAACTCCCGGAACACTCTGGCCGGTAACTCCCGGACTCTCTGGCCGGTAACTGTGTGCACACTCTGATGGTATATTTAAGGCGAACTGGGCCACCACCAGAACTTAGGGAAGGCAAACTCGGCCTTGACCCCAAGCGGATAAACTCATATACATACCTGAACATGATCTCGACTATTATACTCAATCTAATACCCAGACTGGGTCCCCACCTGATATGCTTTGAAAATACGTAAGTGCTGCTGTGCTGGTAGCTGACTCCTCAAGCTACATAAAAATATAAGCAAACAAAATATACTAAGTACTATGCTCGTCATATGCTCAATAATATGCTAAGATGCTCTACTCTATCAGAGAACTCATCCAGATATAAAGGAACGCTCTAAGGGTTCGCTAAAATAATACTGAGTCCAGAAATTAGACTGATATGCTCAACTGAACTGGTTTGACTCGAAAAAATACTTACATTTTGAAATAAGACTCGGACCGAAAATCATAAACCAAAATAGACTCGAATCGCCGGCTAAACCGGCCAGTTCACTAACTGACTGAACCGGGTCGGGCTAACTGGACCGGGTTGGACCGTCAGGTCCCTTTGGACGGGTGGTCACGGGATGCATGGACTGGCCGGGATCGGTCCTACGCAGGGCCTGCTGGTGCTCTTGCGCGGTGCTAGGCATGAGCTGGGTGCGACCGGGCCTCAATGTTGGGCGTTGTTGGGCGCTGATAGGCGCGGCTAGACTTGGCTGGCACGGCCTTGGCACAACTGGGCCACTCGGGTGCTGCTGGGCACAACCGAGGTCGACTGGGCACTAGGGCGTGCGACTGGTCATGACCCGAGTGCGGCTGGCACGCAAACTGATGCGACCAGACACTACTCACGCGGCTCTGGCGCGGGTGGGTTGATTAGGGCGTTGTCGGGCGACCCTGGGCACACGGGCGTGCTGCTTGGCACCTCCCGGGGCCAACTGAGCATAAGGAACACTACTTGGGTTCACTAGGCACGGCACTGAACGCTCGAGCATGCGGCTGGCATGGCCCGAGGCCTACTCCGCGCGGCACGAGCGACTGGCTCGAGACCATGCATGCACTGACACTGGGACAACACTGCCGGGCGCTGTCGGAGGTGCTTGGGCGCGACTGGCATGAGACCTCGCACACTGGCACGGACAGACGCTACTGGGCGCTATCGCGTGCGCTGGGGAATGCGGTGCCTCGCGTACGCTGACGCTGGGCATGGACAGAGGCATAGCCTAGCCTCTGCGACACGGTACGGTGATGAGGATGTGGTCATCGACCCATCCGAGCCCGATGACGAGACGCGCATGAGCTATGGGAAAAAGCGCGTGAGGGCCCGGGACAACCATCGAGACCGCGCTAAGAGAGCTCGAAGAGGCTATGAACATGAGACTTGGGACGGATGCGATGGGGCGGACGCACGAGTGAAGTTGCAACACCCCGCTACTTAAGGCCAATTTTTTGCAAATGTTACCTTCGAAAACGCTTAAAAAATTTTCGCAATCATTTGCATACTTATCTCGGGATGCTGCTGGAAACTTATTTTCTTTGAAAATCTGTTTTCTTAGCTTGGTCTAGACTTTAAGAAAATCAGATTTAAATCTTTTATCGACTTTTGCATTTAAATTGGTCCCGTTCGTACTAGCGAACTGGATAAATTATTTAAGTCTGAAAGTACTGTCATGCAAGTTCGAAACAAAAGCAAGCATAGCGGAATGTCTGAAAATGCGTGGTAATATTAGTTATACAAAACATTTAAACAAATGTCCCGGGAATAGCTTTCGTGCGGAACCCACAACCACAACTGGACTCACGCCTGCCCGCCGACCCTGCCATCTGAAAATGTAAAGTGGGGGTGAGTACGGTTCACTTGTACTCCATAAAAACCCATTCTAAAGTAAACAACAACAATAATAATGATATCACAGATCCGGTATATATAAGTAACTGAAACTCCCGGACACTTTGGCCGGTAACTGTAATCTCCCGGACACTCTGGCCGGTACCGTGTGCACACTCTGATGGTATATTTAAGGCTAACTGGGCCACCACCAGAACTTAGGGAAGACAAACTTGGCCTTAACCCCAAGCGGATAAAACTCATATACATACCTGAACATGATATCGACTATTATACTCAATGTATAACCCAAACTGGGTCCCCACCTGATCTGCTTCGAAAAAGGGTAAGTGCGGCTATGCTGGTAGCTGACTCCTCAAGCCACATAAAAATATAAGCAAACAAATATACTAAGTACTATGCTCGTCATATGCTCAATAATGTGCTAGGATGCTCTACTCTATCAGATTATTCATCCGGATATAAAGGAACGCTCTAAGGGTTCACTGAAATAATTCTAAGTCCGGAAAATAGACTGATAAGCTCAACAGATCTGGTTTGGCTCGGAAAATCACTTAGATTTTGGAATAAAACATGGACCGAAAATCACGAATCAAAACGGACTCGAACTGTCGGCTAAACCGGCTGGTTCGCTAACTGGGTGAACTGGGTCGGGCTGAACCGGACCGGGTCGGACCACCAGTTCACTCTGGACCGGGTGGTCACGGGCTACTCGCACTGGCCGGGTTCGGTCCCGTGCCAGGCCTACTGGGGCCCTGGCACGGCGCTGGGCACGAGCTGGGTGCGACCGGCCTCGGCACTAGGCGCTGCTGGGTGCGGACAGGCACGGCCAGGCTTGGCTGGCACGGCCTTGGCACACTGGGGCCACTCGGGTGCTGCTGGGCACGGCCGAGTTCACTGGGTGTGTTGGTGCGCTGCTGGGCACGACCACGGGCACAACTGGTGCCACTCGGGTGCCACTAGGCACAGCTGAGGTCAACTGAGAGTGTTGGCGCGCTGCTGGGCACGACCGAACACGAGGGACGCGGGGCTGACACGTACCCGAGCTGACTGGGCACAGGGCGTGCGGCTGGGCACGACCCGAGTGCGTCTGGCACGAGAACTGACACGGCCAGGCACTACTCGCCCTGCTCAGGCGCGGCTAAGGCTGACAGGGTGCTGCCGGGCGACCCTGGGCACGCGGTGTAATATCCCATTCAGTAATTAATAAAAGTAATTATTATAAGTATGAACTAATTACTTTTATTAATGCTCGTTCTTAGTTTCGAGCCAGTTATTAAGTTATTCAGTTAAATATTCGACTTTAAGTCGAAAGTATTCTCGGTTCAATAATATTCAGTAATCGAGCCAGTTCAGTAATTAATTAATTCCGATCTGTTTATTTTTATAAATGGATTTATAAGACGGGATTAATTAATATAAGATGACGAACAATCGAAATTGAGTATATTTTGATTAATCGTTTAAGATAAGTAGTGAACTGAAACCAAGTATGTTCGGTTATGAGTTGAACTTAATTAAGAAATAGCCGAGCCTTAGTAATAAATACTTAGAATTTTTCTAAGTGTTTAAGTCATCAAGATAAGATCATAATATTGAGTTTTAGCGTAAGTTGATACAAGTTAAGTCTTGAAGTAAGGTTAAGTATCCATGAACATTTAAGAAGTGAGAAAATTTATTTAGACATTATAGTCTATTTAAATTATTTTAATAGAAATCGAAATTTTTAGAATTTTCGGTTTTACGGTAATCGTTCGGTTTAAGTCCGAATGTGGTTCCGTAAATGTAGAATATTTCAAGATAATTATATTAGATCTTAAGAACCAATATGTTCATTAAATTGAAGAAAAACTGTGAGTAAAGAATTTAAGTTTTAGAATTTTCAGTTTTACGGTAAATGTTCGTTTTAAGTCCGAATTGAGTTCCGTAAATTTTATTATTCTTGTTTTTATTAGCATAATCCAAGACCATATATGAGCATTACTTTTGAGTAAAGAGTTTTAAAAGTCAGCCATTTTGAAACAAAATGCATAAGTAATAAAAAGGATGATTTTTATTATTATTATTATTATTATTTTTTCTAAAGATTTTTATATGATGAAAGGGGATATTTTTTCAATAATATATGGAATAAATTCCATCACATTAAGCACGAAATTTTGGTCATCAATTGGTGAGAATGAGATGAGAAAATCACAACAAAGTTTTGTTAAGTCTTTAAGTTAGCATTTTTTTTCAACAATTAATGAGAATTTTATTTTAACTTGGTGGACTAAGTTTTATCTACCAAAAAGCTCATTCATGGCTATAACTAGAGGCCATTTTTGATGATTAATTATGTTTGAATAAGAATGCAAGTTAATCATAAAATAGTCTATGATTAATTAAGTTTATAAGTTTAAATTGTTTATTTTGTTCATTTCTTCACTCCATTATGATGTTTTGCCAAATTGTGCCTATATATAGAGGCCTAAAAATAAGAGTTCTCACACCAAGGAAAAGTACCAAAAGATTTATATGAGTGTAAGAGAGAATAAGTAATAGAAATTGTGAAGAAGTGAAGAATTTAGAAGTGAAGAATCAAGTTACGATTCAAGCAAGAATGAGGTAATATATTTATCTTAAAGTTACATGCTTATGTTCATGTTTTGATAATGAGTTTACATGTTTAGTAGATGATATTAAGTGTAATAATGTTTTTAATATGACTTAGATATTAAAGTTTTATATGAATATAAGTATGCTAGAAAATAAGTTATTTTCAGCTTATATATATGTCATATGTGTCCAGTTATGATGAGATTTTTACCTAGCTATGAAAAATCTGGAAATCTATGCTTCCTATGGTTATTTCTTGTGTAAAAGAGGAGTACATAGGATCAAGAATCAAGTCATTTAGTTTAGTATAACTCAAGATATGAATTTTAAAAGTTTATCATGCAAGCTGAATTTTATGTACTTATTTTCAGCATCAACTTTAAACTTGAATAAGTCGAGATATATGCATGATAAAATTATGAAATTTTTATGACATGTCAAATATAAGTTGAGATTATGACTGTTAAGTTTCATAATTTAAAGATGAGAAATGAATAAGTTATGAATATAAGAAAGCATATATGTAAAGATAAGTATATATGCAAGAATATTCATGAAATGTTTAAGTTGTTAAAATGAGATGATCATGAATAATTCTCATATAAGTGATGAGTAATTTGATGATGTTTTGGTATAATATGTTGAGTATACAATTTTATAAAAATTGTATTAAGTATGACATATTAAATTTTATGAGTAAAATATGATTATGGCTTGGGATTATTTTCACTTTCAATTTAATTAAGTGAAAATTTAGTATAAGCCGATATCTAAAAAAATTGGGAGATATGATGTATGATGAATTAAGTATTTGATCAAGTTAAATTAAGATAAGTTATAAATCATGTTGATGATGTTGGTAAAAGAAAGCATGTTTTAAGTACTTAATCAAGTATAATGTGAAATATAGTTATTTTTCACATTTGAGTTATGACATGTTATGAAACATATTGATGTTTAAGAAGACATGATTTATATAAGGTTAAGTAATTAACCTTAAGTAAAAGTAAAAAATGAAGTTAAGACTTGAGAAAAAGCAAGTTTAATGAATTACTAGAAGAATTGGATAAGTTAATAATCCTAAATACATATTGAGTATAAGAGCATAGTACTTAGTATATTTGTCTATATTTGATGTAACTTGCAGATTCAGTACCAGTACAGTACTTATCGTTTTTCAAATGATTTCAAATATGAAAAGGTGGGGACCCAGACTGGGTATTACATTGAGTATAATATTGATATCATGTTCGAGGTATTTATACAGTTTAAGTTAATACGCTTGGGATGAAGGCTCCTAGTTGCCTTATCAGTACATCCTAAGTTCTTATGGAGGCCATTAGTTGCCTTAGAAATATCCGTCAGATTGTGCACAAGTATCCGATTAGATATCGGCCAGATTCAGTTTAAGTTACTGAAACAGATTTCCAGTCCAGATATATACCAAAGATCATGATATTGTATTATTATTGCTGTTTACTTTAGTATAGGTGTTTTACGGGGTACAAGAGGATCAGTACTCACCCCCATTGTGTTTTTCAGGTAGCAGGGTCGGGACGGAGGTGTGAGCTGAACAGTGGTGGTGGTGGTCGTGCACTTATTTCAAGTGGACATTTATAAAGTATTTGATATGTCTGTATAATAAACCACGTTCTAAGTATTTCCGCTATGCACATTAAGTATTGAACTTGCATAAATTTCAGATTTCAAGTTCTTACCATTTCGAGAAGTATGAATATGGTACAGTTAAATGCAAGTTTAAAGGAAATCTGTTTTAATTATGTCTAAAGAAGTATTAGACAAAAGTTTAAAGGTAAACGGATTTTCAAGATGATGAGTTTGAGTAGCATCCCGAGTTAGTCGCAAAATATTTCGAAAGAGTTAAAGTATTTTCGAAGTAAAAGTTGCGAAAAATTTACTCTGATGAGCGGGGTGTTACAGGTGGTATCAGAGCTAGAGTTTTAAATGCTCTGTATACTAAAAGTTTAAGTTCTGAAAGAGAAAGTTTTCAGAGAAGCCAAAGTTTTTACAGAGAATTTCAAGAAAACCGACCACACCACGCTCACACCTCGCCGACTACCAGGTAAGTGTTGTTAAAAGTTTTTATAAAAGTTTTTAAATATATTCAAATTTACTAAGTCTATGCTCAATAAGAATTCAGATATACGAACTCTAAAAATTTGTTATACTTCAAGTATTAAAGTTTGAAATCTAGTTTATCAAGTTGACTAGATTAAGAAAGAACTCGAACATTCGAAGTTAAGCCATAAGAATAAGATTCAAGTTAAGATATGATTATAAAGATTGATGATGTATTTGAGCCAAGTATAAGAAGTAACGTTATTTCGGCGTATAATAGCCAAAAAGTACGGGGAAGATCATGGAGGTTTGAAATAAGAACCAAAAAGCCGGATCAGATCATGTAGGCTTGAAAACTGAACTGTAAGAAATAAAGTTCCATGAAAAGAGTCAATTTTTATAAATCAGAAATTTTGATATCTTATCAGTTAGATATCATGAGATGAAAAGTGATAAAGTTCAAGATAAAGTTATAAGTTATTAGTACTTGTAGAATAAGAACAAGTTTACAAAGCACTTTTCAGAAAGCAATGAGTATAAAGATTAAGGTATCGACATATAATCGTCATGAAGCCGGAAAAATTATGGAAACCTGAAATAAGGGTTATTAAGTCCGAATTACTTGGAGACCTGAAATCGAACCTTAAAAGAAATCAGTTAACAAGTAATACATTCCAGATACCGAGATAAGTATTTAAAATTCTCGAAAGAATTTTAAAGTTAAGCAAGAGTAATCTGGACATGTGAAAATTAAAGATAGTCTTTTAATAATGTAAAGACTAATATGTTTTTATCTCTTTGGAGAAAGTAATTGTTCCCAAAGATAGATGATGATAAATGATGAGTTTAAAAGCCATAAGTAAGAAATGGCGAGATGAAACAAGAAAAAGAAAGATTAACCGGAACTCTAGCACAAGCTAGGTGTTTTCGGAAAATTAACAATTTCCTTAAAGTTTGGTATAGCTATGTATTAATGATTATATTATTCAAGTCATATAGTTATTGGTTTTTTGAATGCTGCGAGGCAAAGTTTCAATACCACAATTGAGTAAAGTTTAAGAAGTATAACATCTTGATTAAATCAAGAAGTTATTTCAGTCCAGAAACAAGTAGTATTGATGTGTGAATCAAGTTTATACAAGAAGAGAATATTTTGCACAATCAATCTACTTGATGGAAATTTTAATAGCATTGAAAGTCAAAAGCAAGACAAAGATTCAAGCACACTGTTGAGAAATTCCTAAGAAGCTAGTACAGAAATCCCAAGAAAAGAGATACAGATAAGCATAAAGGAAATCTCAACTAGTACAAAGTTATAGTACATAAAGGGAGGGTGCGTCTCAAGAGCACAAGACTCCATAACTCTGCCACCCATCATGGTTGTAGTTTATAAAGATAGATCTAAAGGATCGAATGCTCGTTTGCGTTTGAATCATGGAGTTTCCACAGAATCTTGAACTGTTGAGAAGCTATTTTGAAGCTTCTGGATGAGTTCAGAGGATGTAGTTGCAGACTTGAATATTTCTCTTTGAAAGGGAGATATGAAAGTTTGATACACTCCTTCATCTAGAAATCCAAGCAAGTGGTGGAAATAGTTATTGAAATTTAACGGACCAATAGGTTTGGTATGAAATTTCATTTCTGCCCAAGTAGCAAGGGTAAATGCAGTCATTAAAGTTCCATATCCACCAGGAAGAACGATAAAAGCATCACAACTAGATATCATAGCCATCAGACAGTCATAAATTGAAAGAGTTATCATCAAAGTAGCAGAATCTTTGACAACCTTTGATGAAGTGAGATAAAAAGGAAGGATACTTCTCACCTAGATATCAAAGCATTTAGCAGCCATTAAGAGGTTGTTAAAGAAATAAATACTAGTTCCTCCATAAAATATGTTGATGTTATGTTTTTCCAACTCTTTCACCAGTTGGCTTACAACATAGATGTTGTGAGGAACATTTACAAATTTAGAACCACCAAGAATGCACACAGTTCGGATGGGCTGAAGAAGTTTGGAACCTTGAGAAGACTCGGCAGTAGCCATTTATTTTGAGAGACACTTGGCTAAGAAGATAGAATTGTCTTTTAAAGAAGAAAGTCCAGACAAGAAAGCAGTTGAGTCTTAAATAACTTTTATCTGTCAGAAAAGATAAGATGTGTATACAGCGAAGCGGTACTATCAAGAACAGTGTTGACAAACATGATCATTTGGAAATAATGTTTTCCAGACTATAAAATTTCTCTTCATGTTTGAACAGAAGCCATAAAGACATCAATTCTCGATGCACATATCCACTAGAATGTGTATCAAGAATCTGCTGAATAGTTTGATCCAGAGATTTCTTACTCAAGCCATTCTTGATGAAAGTGATTTTATCTTCTCGATTATTTGACATGAAGCCTAAAGAAGTACAGCGAGTGTCGCAGTTCCAGCGAGCACATTTATAGCAGCCGCCTATTCTTTTTACTCTACGTTTCTTGGCAAAAGTGCTTTTACCTATACCTGACAGATACTTGTATGCATTGGGATACTCGCCAGATACACGGACCTTTGCTTCAATCAACCATCTTATATCATTTGGGATATTATTGAGCATGAGTATTCTCAATCTTTCTACTCGAGCTCGATAAATTCTCTTTATGATATTAAGAGGGAGAAAAGAATAGAATTTTTGGATTTTTAGCAGTGCTAAATCCATTGATGAAATCGGATCATTGTTGAGGAAGATGGAAGGATTACCAAAGAAAAGATGAGTATGAGATAAGTTATCAGGTATGATTAAATTATACCGAATGTCAGAAGATGCACAACAATATGCATTTAATGCAATCAAAATCAGATGTGAGATGTCGGCAATAAGGGAGATGTTGCAACATTATTATGGCAGTTGAATTATTAATGGTAAATAAAGTTTACCTTAATGATTGAAATTATGGTATGACCACAGAATGGTCAAGTTATTCCACATCAGTACAGAAATTTCAACGAAATTCTCGACTATAGTTAAGTCGGAGAAGTTGAAGTAAATATCAATAGTAATATTGAGTAAAAAGTTTTTTCGAAAGAGAAGCAAGTTTAGTATAGTAAGATGTTAGTATAGAATGGAGATGTGACTTGTTAATGATTACAAGTGACATTGACATTAAGGTACAATGCATATAGATGTTCCGCACCCGAAGGGCCCCGGGTAGTGGGTAAATCGTATGCAATGTATCGCATAGTTAGTCAGATAAGTATTTAATATCAATTCTTCTCTAAAGTTGTCCAGGGTGCATAAAGTTTTATGTGTGCGATCCAGAGTATGTGTTTTTGCACAATGAGTTTCAGTAAGATTTAACCTACGAGGACTAGCCGATAGAAGTTTTGGACCAGAAGGTTCATTGGCTGAGGAATTGAGATGTTCCCTCGTTAGTATAAAAATGGAAACGCCAAATATAGAGTTGGATGTCACTGGGGAGTGAGAAGTTGATATTAGCACTCGTTTTTCCAGATTTCGAGTTATGATATATATACATAGTTGGTATATATCTAAGTTTCAGTATTTCCGAGGGCGGAAATAGTTTTAAGGGGGGTAGATTGTAATATCCCATTCAGTAATTAATAAAAGTAATTATTATAAGTATGAACTAATTACTTTTATTAATGCTCGTTCTTAGTTTCGAGCCAGTTATTAAGTTATTCAGTTAAATATTCGACTTTAAGTCGAAAGTATTCTCGGTTCAATATTATTCAGTAATCGAGCCAGTTCAATAATTAATTAATTCCGATCTGTTTATTTTTATAAATGGATTTATAAGACGGAATTAATTAATATAAGTTGACGAACAATCGAAATTGAGTATATTTTGATTAATCGTTTAAGATAAGTAGTGAACTGAAACCAAGTATGTTCGGTTATGAGTTGAACTTAATTAAGAAATAGCCGAGCCTTAGTACTAAATACTTAGAATTTTTCTAAGTGTTTAAGTCATCAAGATAAGATCATAATATTGGGTTTTACCATAAGTTGATACAAGTTAAGTCTTGAAGTAAGGTTAAGTATCCATGAACATTTAAGAAGTGAGAAAATTTATTTAGACATTATAGTCTATTTAAATTATTTTAATAGAAATCGAAATTTTTAGAATTTTCGGTTTTACGGTAATCGTTCGGTTTAAGTCCGAATGTGGTTCCGTAAATGTAGAATATTTCAAGATAATTATATTAGATCTTAAGAACCAATATGTTCATTAAATTGAAGAAAAACTGTGAGTAAAGAATTTAAGTTTTAGAATTTTCAGTTTTACGGTAAATGTTCGTTTTAAGTCCGAATTGAGTTCCGTAAATTTTATTATTCTTGTTTTTATTAGCATAATCCAAGACCATATATGAGCATTACTTTTGAGTAAAGAGTTTTAAAAGTCAGCCATTTTGAAACAAAATGCATAAGTAATAAAAAGGATGATTTTTATTATTATTATTATTATTATTTTTTTTTTTAAAGATTTTTATATGATGAATGGGGATATTTTTTCAATAATATATGGAATAAATTCCATCACATTAAGCACGAAATTTTGGTCATCAATTGGTGAGAATGAGATGAGAAAATCACAACAAAGTTTTGTTAAGTCTTTAAGTTAGCATTTTTTTTCAACAATTGATGAGAATTTTATTTAACTTGGTGGACTAAGTTTTATCTACCAAAAAGCTCATTCATGGCTATAACTAGAGGCCATTTTTGATGATTAGTTATGTTTGGATAAGAATGCAAGTTAATCATAAAATAGTTTATGATTAATTAAGTTTATAAGTTTAAATTATTTATTTTGTTCATTTCTTCACTCCATTATGATGTTTTGCCAAATTGTGCCTATATATAGAGGCCTAAAAATCAGAGTTCTCACACCAAGGAAAAGTACCAAAAGATATATATGAGTGTAAGAGAGAATAAGTAATAGAAATTGTGAAGAAGTGAAGAATTTAGAAGTGAAGAATCAAGTTACGATTCTAGCAAGAATGAGGTAATATATTTATCTTAAAGTTACATGCTTATGTTCATATTTTGATAATGAGTTTACATGTTTAGTAGATGATATTAAGTGTAATAATGTTTTTAATATGACTTAGATATTAAAGTTTTATATGAATATAAGTATGCTAGAAAATAAGTTATTTTCAGCTTATATATATGTCATATGTGTCCAGTTATGATGAGATTTTTACCTAGCTATGAAAAATCTGGAAATCTATGCTTCCTAAGGTTATTTCTTGTGTAAAAGAGGAGTACATAGGATCAAGAATCAAGTCATTTAGTTTAGTATAACTCAAGATATGAATTTTAAAAGTTTATCATGCAAGCTGAATTTTATGTACTTATTTTCAGCATCAACTTTAAACTTGAATAAGTCGAGATATATGCATGATAAAATTATGAAATTTTTATGACATGTCTAAATATAAGTTGAGATTATGACTGTTAAGTTTCATAATTTAAAGATGAGAAATGAATAAGTTATGAATATAAGAAAGCATATATGTAAAGATAAGTATATATGCAAGAATATTCATGAAATGTTTAAGTTGTTAAAATGAGATGATCATGAATAATTCTCATATAAGTGATGAGTAATTTGATGATGTTTTGGTATAATATGTTGAGTATACAATTTTATAAAAATTGTATTAAGTATGACATATTAACATCATGATTAAATATTATGAGTAAAAGATGATTATGGCTTGAGATTATTTTCACTTTCAATTTAATTAAGTGAAAATTTAGTATAAGCCAATATCTAAAAATTGGGAGATATGATGTATGATGAATTAAGTATTTGATCAAGTTAAATTAAGATAAGTTATAAATCATGTTGATGATGTTGGTAAAAGTAAGCATGTTTTAAGTTTAAATACTCAATCAAGTATAATGTGAAATATAGTTATTTTCACATTTGAGTTATGACATGCTAAGTATAATACCATATTGATGTTTATGAAGACATGATTTATAAAAGGTTAAGTAATTGACCTTAAGTAAAAGTAAAAAGAGAAGTTAAGTATAAACTTGAGAAAAAGCAAGTTTAATGAATTTCTATAAGATTTGGATAAGTTAATAATCCTAAAATTCTTATTGAGTATACGAGCATAGTACTTAGTATATTTGTTTATATTTGATGTAACTTGCAGATACAGTACCAGTACAGCACTTATCGTTTTTCAAATGATTTCAAAGACAAAAAGGTGGGGACCCTGAATGGGTATCACATTGAGTACGATATTGATGTCATATGGGATGAGGAGACCATCAGTTGTCTCAGAGTATATCCTAAAGTTTAAGTTTATTACGCTTGGGATGAGGAGGCATTAATTTGTTCTCAGAGATTATATCCTAAGTTCTGATGGAGGCCGTTAGGTGCCTTAGAAATATCCATCAGAGTGTGCACACGTATCCGATTAACTATCGGCAAGATAAGAGAAAAGTTTAAGTTACCGATCAGATATCGGTTTATGATTATCCATATTCGTTACTCACCCCCATGAGTTTTAGTTTCAGGTAACAGGTCGAAGAGGAGGTGTGAGTGGAGCAGTGTTGGTGTGGATCGTGGACTCAGATGAAGACAAGCTTTGATACGGACATTTATAACAGTCTGTATAATTAACCACGTTTTCAAGTATTTCCGCTATGCACATTAAGTATTGAACTTGCATTTTAATGAATTTCATATTTCAAGTTTTTACCATTATGAGAAATATGATTATGGTATTTTAAATGCAAGTTTAAAGGAAATCTGTTTTAATTATGTATAAAGAAGTATTAGACAAAAGTTTAAAGATAAACGGATTTTCAAGATGATGAGTTTGAGTAGCATCCCGAGTTAGTCGCAAAAGATTTCGAAAGAGTTAAGTATATTCGAAGTAAAAGTTGCGAAAAATTTACTCTGATAAGCGGGGTGTTACAGGTGGTATCAGAGCTAGAGTTTTAAATGCTCTGTATACTAAAAGGTTAAGTTCTGAAAGAGAAAGTTTTCATAGAAATCAAAGTTTTTACAGGAAGTTTCAAGAAAACCCGACCACACCACGCTCACACCTCGTCAACTACCAGGTAAGTGCTGTTAAAAGTTTTATACAAGTTTTTCAATATATTCAAATTTACTAAGTCTATGCTCAATAAGAATTCAGATATACGAACTCTAGAAATTTGTTTATATGTTCAAGTATTAAAGTTTGAAATCTAGTTTATCAAGTTGACTAGATTAAGAAAGAACTCGAACATTCTAAGTTAAGCCATAAGAATAAGATTCAAGTTAAGATCTGATTATAAAGATTGACGATGTATTTGAGCCAAGTATAAGAAGTAACGGTATTTCAGGATATAATAGCCAAAAGTACGGGGAAAATCATGGAGGTTTGAAATAAGAACCAAAAAGCCGGATCAGATCCTGTAGGCTTGAAAACTGAACCGTAAGAAATAAAGTTTTAAGAAAATAGTCAAATTTTTATAAATCAGAAGTTTTGATATCTTATCAGTTAGATATCATGAGTTAAAAAGTGGCAAAGTTCGAGATAAAGTTATAAGTTATTTATATTAGTACTTGTAGAATAAGAACAAGTCTACAAAGTACTTTTCAGAAATCAATGAGTATAAAGATTAAGGTATCGACATATAATAGTCATGTAGCCGGGAAAATTATGGAAACCTGAAATAAGGGTTATTAAGTCCGAATTACCTGGAGACTTGAAATCGAACCTTAAAAGATATCAGTTAATAAGTAACACATTCCAGATACCGAGATAAGTATTTAAGTTTCTAGGAAGAATTTTTGAAGTTAAGCAAGAGTAATTTGGACATGTGAAAGTTAAAGATAGTCTTTTTAATAAAGTAAAGACTAATATGTTTTTATCTTGGAGAAAGTATTTATCCCCAAAGATAAATGATGAGTTTAAAGCCATAAATAAGAAATGGCGAGAAAAAGTAAGAAAGAGTTAAGATTAACCGGAACTCTAGCACAAGCTAGGTGTTTTCGGAAAATTAATAATTTCCTTAAAGTTTAGTATAGCTATTTATTAATGGTTATACTGTTTAAGTTGAATGGTTGGTGGTTTTAAGAATGCCGCGAGGCAAAGTTTCAAGACCACAACTGAGTAAAGTTTAAGAAGCATAGAATCTTGACTAAATCAAGAAGTTATCTCAGTCCAGAAATAAGTAGTATTGATGTGTGAATCAAGTATATACTAGAAGAGAATATTTTGCACAATCAATCTACTTGATAGATAGAAATTTTAATATCATGGAAAGTCAAAAGCAAAGAGCTAGACAAAGATTCAAGTACACTGTTGAGAACTCCATTATTTCTAAGAAGCTAGTACAGAAATATCAGAAAAAGGAGATACAGACAAATTCTCAACTAGTACAAAGTTATATTTCATAAAGGGAGGGTGCGTCTCAAGAGCACAAGACTCCATAACTCTGCCACCCATCATGGATGCAGTTTCACAAAGATAGATCTAAAGGATCAAATGCTCGCTTGCGTTTGAATCCTGGAGTTTCCACAGAATCTTGAACTGTTGAGATGCTGTTTTGAAGCTTCTGGATAAGTTCAGAGGATGTGTTTGCAGACTTGAATATTTCTCTTTGGAAGGGAGATATAAAAGTTTGATACACTCCTTCATCTAGAAATCCAAGCAAATGGTGGAAAAAGTTATTGAAATTCAACAAACCAATAGGTTTGGTATGAAATTTCATTTCTGCCCAAGTAGCAAGGATAAAAGTAGTCATTAAAGTTCCATATCCACCAGGAAGAATGATGAAAGCATCACAACTAGATATCATAGACATCAAGCAGTCATAAATTGAAAGAGTTATCATCAAAGTAGCAGAATCTTTGACAACCTTTGATGAAGTGAGATAAAAAGGAAGGATACTTCTCACCTGGATATCAAAGCATTTAGCAGCCATTAAGAGGTTGTTAAAGAAATAGATACTAGTTCCTCCATAAAGTATGTTGATGTTATGTTTTCCCAACTCTTTCACCAGTTGGCTTACAACATAGATGTTGTGAGGAACATTTACAAATTTAGAACCACCAAGAATGCACACAGTTCTGAGGGGCTGAAGAAGTTTAGAACCTTGAGAAGACTCGGCAGTAGCCATTTATTATGAGAGATAATTGGCTAAGAAGATAGATTTGCCTTTTAAAGAAGAGAAGTCCCGACAAGAAAGCAGTTGAGTCTTAAATGACTCTTATCTGTCAGAAGCGATAAGATTTATATACAGTACATCGGTACTATCAAGAACAATGTTGACAAACATGATCATTGGAAATAATATTTTCCAGACTATAGAGTTTTTCTTCATGTTTGAACAGAAGCCATAAAGACATCAGTTCTCGATGCACATATCCACTAGAATGTGTATCAAGAATCTGCTGAATAGTTTGATCCAGAGATTCCTTACTCAAGCCATTCTTGATGAAAGTTATTTTATCTTCTCGATTATTTGACACAAAGCCCAAAGAAGTACAGCGAGAGTCACAGTTCCAGCGAGCACATTTATAGCAGCCGCCTATTCTTTTTGCTCTACGTTTCTTGGCAAAAGTGCTTTTACCCATACCTGACAGATACTTGTATGCATTGGGATACTCGCCAGATACACGAACTTTTGCTTCAATCAGCCATCTTATATCATTTGGGATATTATTGAGCATGAGTATTCTCAATCTTTCTACTCGAGCTCGATAAATTCTCTTTATGATATTAAGAGGGAGAAAAGAATAGAATTTTCGGATTTTTAGCAGTGCTAAATCCATTGGTGATTCGGACCATTGCTGAAGAAGATTGAAGGATTACCAAGTTGGTTTATAGAAGAAAGATGAGTATGAGATAAGTTTTCGGGTATGATTAAATTATACGAATGTCAGAAGATGCACAGCCAGTATGCATTTAATGCAATTGAAATCAGATGTGAGATGTCGGCAATAAGTGAGATGTTGCGACATTATTATGACAGTTGAATCATTAAAGGTAAATAAAGTTTACCTTAATGATTGGAATTATGGTATGACCACAGAATGGTCAAATTATTCCACATTAGAACAGAAATTTCAACGAAATTCTCGACTATAGTTAAGTCGGAGAAGTTGAAGTTAGAAAATATCAATAGTGATATTAACTAAAAAGGTTTCTCGAAAGAGAAGCAAGTTTAGTATAGTAAGATGTTAGTATAGAATGGAGATGTGACTTGTTAATGATGACAAGTGACATCGACATTAAGGTACAATGCATATAGATGTTCCGCACCCGAAGGGCCCCGGGTAGTGGGTAAATCGTATGCAATGTATCGCATAGTCAGTCAGATAAGTATTTTATATCAATTCTTCTCTAAAGTTGTCCAGTGTGCATAAAGTTTTACGTAACAATGTTACGTGAGTACGTGTGCGATTCAGAGTATGTGCTTTTGCACAATGAGTTTCAGTAAGATTTAACCTACGAGGACCAGCCGATAGAAGTTTTGGACCAGAAGGTTCATTGGCTGAGGAATTGAGATATTTCCTCGTAAGTATAAAATGGAATCGCCACATTGCGTTAGATGCCACTGGGGAGTGAGAAGTTGATGTTAGCACTCGTTTTCCATATTTCGAGTTCTGAGATATATATACATAATTTGTATATATCTCAGATTCAGTATTTCCGAGGGCGGAAATAGTTTTAAGGGGGGTAGATTGTAATATCCCATTCAGTAATTAATAAAAGTAATTATTTTAGTTCTAAGTTTGAACTAATTACTTTTATTAATAATGCTCGTTCCTAGTTTCGAGCCCAGTTATTAAGTTATTCAGTTAAAAGTTCGACTTTAAGTTGAAAGTATTCTCGGTTAAATTTTATTTAGTAATCGAGCCAGTTCAGTAATTAATTAATTCCGGTCTGTTTATTTTTATAAATGGATTTATAAGATGGGATTAATTATAATAAGATGACGAATAATAAAAATCGAGTATATTTTGATTACTCGTTCAAGATAAGTCGTGAACCGAACCAAGCATGTTCGGTTACGAGTTAAGATTATTACCGAGCAAATGATTCTCGAGCCTAGCTTAGTTTTGAGTATTGATCAAGTTATAAGGATTAATTACACATTAATGTTTATTGAAGTGAAATAAGTTATTTAAGATGAAGTTCAAGTTCAAGTAACATTCCATTTTATTTAGCTAAATGGATGTAAATTTGGCCATTTCTAGTTTGAATGAGAAAGAAAAAGAATAATGAGTCGAGACAAGTTAGGTCTTGAGTTCGGTTAAGTATCCATGAACATTTAAGTTATAAATGTTCAAAGAAGTGAGAAAATTTATTTAGACATTTTAGTCTATTTAAATTATTAGAGAGAAATATGAAATTTTTAGAATTTTCGTTTTTTTCGGTTTTCGATTGTAGTCGGAATTTATGTCCGATTTCAGTTCCGAGAAATAAATTAAATTATTTTCTCTCTATATTTTTAGTAGACTACAAGATAAGAAAAATTTTTCAGCATAAAAAGGAAAAATGCCAAAAGAAAAGAAGGAAATTCGAAAATTGTAAGAATTTTCGATTTTACGGTAACTGTTCGTTTTAAGTCAGAATTTGGTTCCGTAAATTGGAGAATTTTCACTAAATCTCGAATTTAATCATTGAGATCAGATTAGGATCAGAAGAGGGGCCTTTCTAAGCATTGACTATGGGTTGGAGAAGTTTACAAGTTAAGAATACTATTTATTATCTATATTTATTTTTACAAGTTTGTATTGTTTATTTTGTTAATTTCTTCACTCAATTATGATGTCTTGCAAATTGTGCCTATAAATAGAGGCCTAAAAATCAGAGTTTATGCACCAAAGTTAAGTACCAAAAGTTATATAAGAGTGTAAGAGAGATAAGTAGTAGAAACTTTGGAGAAGTGAAGAATTTGAAGTAAAGAATCAAGTTTTTATTCTAGCAAGAAGGAGGTAATTTACTTATCTTAAAGTTACATGCTTAAGTTCATGTTTTGATAATAAGTTTACATGTTTATAAGTATGTATATCATGATATAGAAGTTAAGTTTATAATTGATTCTATGAATATAAAGAGTTAAAGTTGTTCAAGATCAATTATATGATATATGTACTTGATTTGATGAGATGTTGATAAAGATATGAATAAGCTGGAAGAGTATGATTTAAATGAATGATTATTATGTAAAAGAGGAGTACATGAAAACAAGAATTAAGAGATTTGGCAAAATATAGCTTGAGTTATGAATTTTTAAAGATGAACATGTAAGATGAAGTTTATGTTCACTATTGAATTTAAATTCTCATAACTTGATGAATATGCATGATAAAATTATGAAATTTTGAGGACATGTCTAATTATAAGTTGAGATTATGACTGTTAAGTTTCATAATTTAAAGATGAGAAATGAATAAGTTATGAATATAAGAAGGCATATATCTAAAGATAAGTATATATGCAAGAATATTCATGAAATGTTTAAGTTGTTAAAATGAGATGATCATGAATAATTCTCATATAAGTGATGAGTAATTTGATGATGTTTTGGTGTAATATGTTGAGTATACAATTTTATAAAGATTGTATTATGTATGATATATTAACATCATGATTAAATGTTATGAGTAAAAGATGATATGGCTTGAGATTATTTTCACTTTCAAGTTAATTAAGTGAAAATTTAGTATAAGCCAATTTGGAGATATGATGAATGATGAATTAAGTATTTGATTGAGTAAAAGATCAAATTAAGTTAAGATAAGTTTATAAATCATGTTGATGATGTTGGTAAAAGTAAGCATATTTTAAGTTTAAATCAAGTATAATGTGAAATATAGTTATTTTCACATTTGAGTTATGACATGCTAAGTATAATACCATATTAATGTTTATGAAGACATGATTTATACAAGGTTAAGTAATTGACCTTAAGTATAAATAAAAAGAGAAGTTAAGTATAAACTTGAGAAAAAGCAAGTTTAATGAATTTCTATAAGATTTGGATAAGTTAAAAATCCTAAAAATCTTATTGAGTATATGAGCATAGTACTTAGTATATTTGTCTATATTTGATGTAACTTGCAGATACAGTACCAGTACAGCACTTATCGTTTTTCAAATGATTTCAAAGACAAAAAGGTGGGGACCCTGAATGGGTATCACGTTGAGTACGATATTGATGTCATATGGGATGAGGAGACCATCAGTTGTCTCAGAGTATATCCTAAAGTTTAAGTTTATTACGCTTGGGATGAGGAGGCATTAATTTGTTCTCAGAGATTATATCCTAAGTTCTGATGGAGGCCGTTAGGTGCCTTAGAAATATCCATCAGAGTGTGCACACGTATCCGATTAACTATCGGCAAGATAAGAGAAAAGTTTAAGTTACCGATCAGATATCGGTTTATGATTATCCATATTCGTTACTCACCCCCATGAGTTTTAGTTTCAGGTAACAGGTCGAAGAGGAGGTGTGAGTGGAGCAGTGTTGGTGTGGATAGTGGACTCAGATGAAGACAAGCTTTGATACGGACATTTATAACAGTCTGTATAATTAACCACGTTTTCAAGTATTTCCGCTATGCACATTAAGTATTGAACTTGCATTTTAATGAATTTCATATTTCAAGTTTTTACCATTATGAGAAATATGATTATGGTATTTTAAATGCAAGTTTAAAGGAAATCTGTTTTAATTATGTATAAAGAAGTATTAGACAAAAGTTTAAAGATAAACGGATTTTCAAGATGATGAGTTTGAGTAGCATCCCGAGTTAGTCGCAAAAGATTTCGAAAGAATTAAGTATATTCGAAGTAAAAGTTGCGAAAAATTTACTCTGATAAGCGGGGTGTTACAGGTGGTATCAGAGCTAGAGTTTTAAATGCTCTGTATACTAAAAGGTTAAGTTCTGAAAGAGAAAGTTTTCATAGAAATCAAAGTTTTTACAGGAAGTTTCAAGAAAACCCGACCACACCACGCTCACACCTCGTCAACTACCAGGTAAGTGCTGTTAAAAGTTTTATACAAGTTTTTCAATATATTCAAATTTACTAAGTCTATGCTCAATAAGAATTCAGATATACGAACTCTAGAAATTTGTTTATATGTTCAAGTATTAAAGTTTAAAATCTAGTTTATCAAGTTGACTAGATTAAGAAAGAACTCAAACATTCTAAGTTAAGTCATAAGAATAAGATTCAAGTTAAGATCTGATTATAAAGATTGACGATGTATTTGAGCCAAGTATAAGAAGTAACGGTATTTCAGGATATAATAGCCAAAAGTACGGGGAAAATCATGGAGGTTTGAAATAAGAACCAAAAAGCCGGATCAGATCCTGTAGGCTTGAAAACTGAACCGTAAGAAATAAAGTTTTAAGAAAATAGTCAAATTTTTATAAATCAGAAGTTTTGATATCTTATCAGTTAGATATCATGAGTTAAAAAGTGGCAAAGTTCGAGATAAAGTTATAAGTTATTTATATTAGTACTTGTAGAATAAGAACACGTCTACAAAGTACTTTTCAGAAATCAATGAGTATAAGTTTAAGGTATCGACATATAATAGTCACGTAGCCGGGAAAATTATGGAAACCTGAAATAAGGGTTATTAAGTCCGAATTACCTGGAGACTTGAAATCGAACCTTAAAAGATATCAGTTAATAAGTAACACATTCCAGATACCGAGATAAGTATTTAAGTTTCTAGGAAGAATTTTTGAAGTTAAGCAAGAGTAATTTGGACATGTGAAAGTTAAAGATAGTCTTTTTAATAAAGTAAAGACTAATATGTTTTTATCTTGGAGAAAGTATTTATCCCCAAAGATAAATGATGAGTTTAAAGCCATAAATAAGAAATGGCGAGAAAAAGTAAGAAAGAGTTAAGATTAACCGGAACTCTAGCACAAGCTAGGTGTTTTCGGAAAATTAATAATTTCCTTAAAGTTTAGTATAGCTATTTATTAATGGTTATACTGTTTAAGTTGAATGGTTGGTGGTTTTAAGAATGCCGCGAGGCAAAGTTTCAAGACCACAACTGATTAAAGTTTAAGAAGCATAGAATCTTGACTAAATCAAGAAGTTATCTCAGTCCAGAAATAAGTAGTATTGATGTGTGAATCAAGTATATACTAGAAGAGAATATTTTGCACAATCAATCTACTTGATAGATAGAAATTTTAATATCATGGAAAGTCAAAAGCAAAGAGCTAGACAAAGATTCAAGTACACTGTTGAGAACTCCATTATTTCTAAGAAGCTAGTACAGAAATATCAGAAAAAGGAGATACAGACAAATTCTCAACTAGTACAAAGTTATATTTCATAAAGGGAGGGTGCGTCTCAAGAGCACAAGACTCCATAACTCTGCCACCCATCATGGATGCAGTTTCACAAAGATAGATCTAAAGGATCAAATGCTCGCTTGCGTTTGAATCCTGGAGTTTCCACAGAATCTTGAACTGTTGAGATGCTGTTTTGAAGCTTCTGGATAAGTTCAGAGGATGTGTTTGCAGACTTGAATATTTCTCTTTGGAAGGGAGATATAAAAGTTTGATACACTCCTTCATCTAGAAATCCAAGCAAATGGTGGAAAAAGTTATTGAAATTCAACAAACCAATAGGTTTGGTATGAAATTTCATTTCTGCCCAAGTAGCAAGGATAAAGGTAGTCATTAAAGTTCCATATCCACCAGGAAGAATGATGAAAGCATCACAACTAGATATCATAGACATCAAGCAGTCATAAATTGAAAGAGTTATCATCAAAGTAGCAGAATCTTTGACCACCTTTGATGAAGTGAGATAAAAAGGAAGGATACTTCTCACCTGGATGTCGAAGCATTTAGCAGCCATTAAGAGGTTGTTAAAGAAATAGATACTAGTTCCTCCATAAAATATGTTGATGTTATGTTTCCCCAATTCTTTCACCAGTTGGCTTACAACATAAATGTTGTGAGGAACATTTACAAATTTAGAACCACCAAGAATGCACACAGTTCTGAGGGGCTGAAGAAGTTTAGAACCTTGAGAAGACTCGGCAGTAGCCATTTATTATGAGAGATAATTGGCTAAGAAGATAGATTTGCCTTTTAAAGAAGAGAAGTTCCGACAAGAAAGCAGTTGAGTCTTAAATGACTCTTATCTGTCAGAAGCGATAAGATTTATATACAGTACTTTGGTACTATCAAGAACAATGTTGACAAACATGATAATTGGAAATAATATTTTCCAGACTATAGAGTTTTTCTTCATGTTTGAACAGAAGCCATAAAGACATCATTTCTCGATGCACATATCCACTAGAATGTGTATCAAGAATCTGCTGAATATTTTGATCCAGAGATTCCTTACTCAAGCCATTCTTGATGAAAGTTATTTTATCTTCTCGATTATTTGACACAAAGCCCAAAGAAGTACAGCGAGAGTCACAGTTCCAGCGAGCACATTTATAGCAGCCGCCTATTCTTTTTGCTCTACGTTTCTTGGCAAAAGTGCTTTTACCCATACCTGACAGATACTTGTATGCATTGGGATACTCGCCAGATACACGAACTTTTGCTTCAATCAGCCATCTTATATCATTTGGGATATTATTGAGCATGAGTATTCTCAATCTTTCTACTCGAGCTCGATAAATTCTCTTTATGATATTAAGAGGGAGAAAAGAATAGAATTTTCGGATTTTTAGCAGTGCTAAATCCATTGGTGATTCGGACCATTGCTGAAGAAGATTGAAGGATTACCAAGTTGGTTTATAGAAGAAAGATGAGTATGAGATAAGTTTTCGGGTATGATTAAATTATACGAATGTCAGAAGATGCACAGCCAGTATGCATTTAATGCAATTGAAATCAGATGTGAGATGTCGGCAATAAGTGAGATGTTGCGACATTATTATGACAGTTGAATCATTAAAGGTAAATAAAGTTTACCTTAATGATTGGAATTATGGTATGACCACAGAATGGTCAAATTATTCCACATTAGAACAGAAATTTCAACGAAATTCTCGACTATAGTTAAGTCGGAGAAGTTGAAGTTAGAAAATATCAATAGTGATATTAACTAAAAAGGTTTCTCGAAAGAGAAGCAAGTTTAGTATAGTAAGATGTTAGTATAGAATGGAGATGTGACTTGTTAATGATGACAAGTGACATCGACATTAAGGTACAATGCATATAGATGTTCCGCACCCGAAGGGCCCCGGGTAGTGGGTAAATCGTATGCAATGTATCGCATAGTCAGTCAGATAAGTATTTTATATCAATTCTTCTCTAAAGTTGTCCAGTGTGCATAAAGTTTTACGTAACAATGTTACGTGAGTACGTGTGCGATTCAGAGTATGTGCTTTTGCACAATGAGTTTCAGTAAGATTTAACCTACGAGGACCAGCCGATAGAAGTTTTGGACCAGAAGGTTCATTGGCTGAGGAATTGAGATATTTCCTCGTAAGTATAAAATGGAATCGCCACATTGCGTTAGATGCCACTGGGGAGTGAGAAGTTGATGTTAGCACTCGTTTTCCATATTTCGAGTTCTGAGATATATATACATAATTTGTATATATCTCAGATTCAGTATTTCCGAGGGCGGAAATAGTTTTAAGGGGGGTAGATTGTAATATCCCATTCAGTAATTAATAAAAGTAATTATTTTAGTTCTAAGTTTGAACTAATTACTTTTATTAATAATGCTCGTTCCTAGTTTCGAGCCCAGTTATTAAGTTATTCAGTTAAAAGTTCGACTTTAAGTTGAAAGTATTCTCGGTTAAATTTTATTTAGTAATCGAGCCAGTTCAGTAATTAATTAATTCCGGTCTGTTTATTTTTATAAATGGATTTATAAGATGGGATTAATTATAATAAGATGACGAATAATAAAAATCGAGTATATTTTGATTACTCGTTCAAGATAAGTCGTGAACCGAACCAAGCATGTTCGGTTACGAGTTAAGATTATTACCGAGCAAATGATTCTCGAGCCTAGCTTAGTTTTGAGTATTGATCAAGTTATAAGGATTAATTAGACATTAATGTTTATTGAAGTGAAATAAGTTATTTAAGATGAAGTTCAAGTTCAAGTAACATTCCATTTTATTTAGCTAAATGGATGTAAATTTGGCCATTTCTAGTTTGAATGAGAAAGAAAAAGAATAATGAGTCGAGACAAGTTAGGTCTTGAGTTCGGTTAAGTATCCATGAACATTTAAGTTATAAATGTTCAAAGAAGTGAGAAAATTTATTTAGACATTTTAGTCTATTTAAATTATTAGAGAGAAATATGAAATTTTTAGAATTTTCGTTTTTTTCGGTTTTCGATTGTAGTCGGAATTTATGTCCGATTTCAGTTCCGAGAAATAAATTAAATTATTTTCTCTCTATTTTTTTAGTAGACTACAAGACAAGAAAAATTTTTCAGCATAAAAAGGAAAAATGCCAAAAGAAAAGAAGGAAATTCGAAAATAGTAAGAATTTTCGATTTTACGGTAACTGTTCGTTTTAAGTCAGAATTTGGTTCCGTAAATTGGAGAATTTTCACTAAATCTCGAATTTAATCATTGAGATCAGATTAGGATCAGAAGAGGGGCCTTTCTAAGCATTGACTATGGGTTGGAGAAGTTTACAAGTTAAGAATACTATTTATTATCTATATTTATTTTTACAAGTTTGTATTGTTTATTTTGTTAATTTCTTCACTCAATTATGATGTCTTGCAAATTGTGCCTATAAATAGAGGCCTAAAATTCAGAGTTTTTCACACCAAAATAAAGTTCCAAAGTTAAATAAAAGTGAAAGAGAGAATGAGTGGGAGAAACTTTGGAGAAGTAAAGAAGATGAAGTAAAGAATGAAGTTTTTACTTTGACAAGAAGATGAGGTAACTCACTTATCTTAAAGTAAATGTTTAAGTTTATGTTTTGATGTTAAGTTTACATGTTTATAAGTATGTATAAACATGATAAAGAAGTTAAGTTTATAATTGATTCTATGAATATAAAGAGTTAAATATATTCAAGATCAATTATATGATGTACATGCTTGAATTTGATAAGATGATGATAAATATATGAATAAACTGGAATTATATGATTTAAATGAATGATTCTTATGTAAAAGAGGAGTACATGAGAACAAGAATTAAGAGATTTAGTAAAGTATAACTTGAGTTATGAATATATGAAGATGAACATGCAAGATAAAGATTATGTTCACTATTAAAGTTAAAGTTTTCATAACTTGATGAATATGCATGATAAGATTATGAAATTTTGAGCATATGTTTAGTGATAAGATGAGATTATGACTGTTAAGTTTCAAAAGTTAAAGATGAGAAATGAATAAGTTATGAAGATAAGAAAGCATATACGTAAAGATAAGTATATATATGTGCAAGAATAGTCATAATAAAGTTAAGTTGTTAAAATGAGATGTTCATGAGTAATTTTCATATGAATGATGAGTAATTTTCATATGAATAATGAGTAATTTTCATATGAATGGTGAGTCATATGATGGAGTTTTGATATCATATATGGAGTATACAATTTAGTAAAGATTATATTAAGTATGCTATATTATATCATGAGAAAAGTTAATGAGCAAATGTGATAAGTAGAGATGATTATTAATGAGATTATTATGAACAATTCTCATAAGTGATGAACAATTTGATAAAGTTTTAGTTAATATGTTGAGTATACAATTTTATATAAATTGTTTTAAATCTCACATATTAAGAACATGATGAGAAAGTTAAGAATGATATGATTATTTTCACTTTCAAGATAATTAAGTGAAAAATAAGTCAATATCTAAAGTTTGAGAAGTATGATGTATGATTAATTAAGTACTTGATTGAGTAAAAGATTAAGTTAAGATGAGTTTATAAACCATGATGATGATGATGATGGTAAAAAGTAAGTTTAAGTACTTAATCAAGTATAATGTGAAATATAGTATTTTTCACATTTGAGTTATAGCATGTTATGAAACATATTGATGTTTAAGAAGATATGTTTTATAAGGTTAAGTAATTAACCTTGAGAAAAAGTAAAAAGTGAAGTTAAGTATAATCTTAACTTGAGAATAAGAAAGTTTAAATGAATTATTAGAAGAATGGGATAAGTTAATAATCCTAAGAAATTATTGAGTATACGAGCATAGTACTTAGTATATTTGTCTATATTTGAATTGACTTGCAGATACAGTACCAGTACAGCACTTATCGTGTTACAAAAGATTTCAAAGATGAAAAGGTGGGGACCCTGAATGGGTAGCACATTGAGTACGATATGTGATATGGGATGAGGAGACCATCAGTTGTCTCAAAAGTTATATCCCGAAGTTTAAGGTTTATTACGCTTGGGATGAGGAGGCATTAATTTGTCTCAAAGATTATATCCTAAGTTCTGATGGAGGCGAGACGGGCCTGAGAAATATCCATCAGAGTGTGCACACGTATCCGATTAACCATCGGCCAGAGAAATGAAAGTTTAAGTTTAAGTTACCGATCAGATATCGGTTTATGATTATCCATATTCGTTACTCACCCCCATGAGTTTTAGTTTCAGGTAACAGGTTAACGAGGAGGTGTGAGAAGAGCCGTGTGGTGTGGATCGTGGAAGAAAATGAAGACAAGCTTTAATGTGGACATTTATAAAGTTTGTATAATTAACCACGTTTCAAATATTTCTGCTACGCACATTAATTATTAAACTTGCATTTTAATGAATTTTAGATTTCAAGTTTTTATGAGAAATATGATGATAATATGTTAAATGCAAGTTTAAAGGAAATCTGTTTTAATAAGTCTAAAGAAGTATTAGACAACAGTTTAAAGATAAACGGATTTTCAAGAAGACGAGTTTAGTAGCATCCCGAGTAAGTTGCAATTATTTCGAAAAAGTTAAAGTGATATCGAAGTAAAAGGTTGCGAAAAAGTTACTCTGATAAGCGGGGTGTTACAGGTGGTATCAGAGCTAAACAGTTTAAATGCTCTGCATACTAAAAAGTTTAAAGTTTCTGAAAGAGAAGTTTTCAGAGAAGTTCAAGTTTTACAGGAAGTTTCAAGAAAACCCGACCACACCACGCTCACACCTCGTCAACTACCAGGTAAGTGCTGTACAAAGTTTTATACAAGTTTTTCAATATATTCAAATTTACTAAGTCTATGCTCGATAAGAAATCAGATGTACCAACTCTAGTAATTGGTATATATGTTCAAGTATTAAAGGGAAATCTAGTTTATCAAGTTAACTAGATCAAGAATATGAACTTGAACATTCCAAGTTAAGCCATAAGAATAAGATTCAAGTTATGATCATAAAGATTGAAGATGTAAAAATAAGATTTAAGTTATGATATGATCATAAAGATTTAAGAATGAGATTTAAGTTATGATATAAAGATTGACGATGAGATTCAAGTTAAGAAATGATTATAAAGATTGATGATGAATAAGAAGTGACGGTATTTCAGGATATAATAGCCAACAAGTACGGGAAAAGATCATGGAGGTTTGAAATAAGAACCAAAAAGCCGGATTAGATCCTGTAGGCTTGAAAACTAAAACGAAAGAGATAAAGTTTCAAGAAAATGTTCAATCTTTATAAATCAGAAATTTTGATATTCTATCAGTGGGATATCATGAAATGAGTAGAAGTAAAGTTCAAGATAAAGTTATAAGTTATTAGTACTTGTAGAATAAGAATAAGTCTACAAAGTACTTTTTAGAAATGAATGAGAATAAAGATTAAGGTATCGACATATAATAGTCATGAAGCCCGGGAAATTATGGAAACCTGAAATAAGGGTTACTAAGTCCGAATTACCTGGAGACTTGAAAATCGAACCTTAAAAGATATCAGAAATACATTCCAGATACCGAGATAAGTATTTAAGTTCTCGGAAGAATTTTAAAGTTAAGCAAGATTAATCTGGATATGTAAAAGTTAAAGATATACATGTAAAAGTTAAAGATATACATGTAAAGGTTAAAGATATATATGTAATCTTTAACATGTAAAAGTTAAAGATAGTCTTTTTAATAAAAGACTAATATGTTTCTTTGGAAGAATTATTAGTCCCCAAAGAGAGATGAGTATAAATGATGAGTTTAATGCCATAAATGAGAAATGGCGAGAAGAAGTAAGAAAAGAAAAAGATTAACCGGAACTCTAGCACAAGCTAGGTGTTTTCGGAAAATTTACAAATTCCTTAAAGTTTGGTATAGCTATTTATTAATGGTTATACTGTTCAAGTTATATGATTAGTGGTTTTAGAATGCCGCAAGGCAAAAGTTTCAAGACCACAAATGAGTAAAGTTTAAGAAGTTTAAGATCTTGATTAAATCAAGAAGTTATTTCAGTCCAGAAGCAAGTAGTATTGATGTGTGAATTAAGTTTATTCGAGTAGAGAATATTTTACACAATCAATCTACTTGATAGAAATTCCAATAGTATGGAAAGTAAAAAGCAAGGCAAAGATACAAGCACATTGTTGAGAAATTCCTAAGAAGCTAGTACAGTAATATCTTAGAAAGAGTTACAGATAAGCATAAAGGAATTCTCAACTAAGTACAAAGTTATAGTACATAAAGGGAGGGTGCGTCTCAAGAGCACAAGACTCCATAACTCTGCCACCCAGCATGGCTGTAGTTTATAATGATAGATCTAAAGGATCAAATGCTCGCTTGCGTTTGAATCCTGGAGTTTCCACAGAATCTTGAACGGTTGAGATGCTGTTCTGAAGCTTCTGGATGAGTTCAGATGATGTGTTTGCAGACTTGAATATTTCTCTTTGAAAGGGAGATATAAAAGTTTGATACACTCCTTCATCTAGAAATCCAAGCAAGTGGTGGAAATAGTTATTGAAATTTAACAAACCAATAGGTTTGGTATGAAATTTCATTTCTGCCCAAGTAGCAAGGGTAAATGCAGTCATTAAAGTTCCATATCCACCAGGAAGAATGATGAAAGCATCACAATTAGATATCATGGACATTAAACTGTCATAAATGGAAAGAGTAATCATCAAAGTAGCAGAATCTTTAACGACCTTTGATGAAGTGAGATAAAAAGGAAGGATACTTCTCACCTGGATGTCAAAGCATTTAGCAGCTATTAAGAGGTTGTTAAAGAAGTAAATACTAGTTCCTCCATAAAATATGTTGATGTTATGTTTGCCCAACTCTTTTACGAGTTGGCTTACAACATATATGTTGTGAGGAACATTTACAAATTTGGAACCACCAAGGATGCACACAGTTCTAAGAGGTTGAAGAAGTTTAGATCCTTGAGAAGATTCGGCAGTAGCCATTTATTATGAAGAGATATTTGGCTAAAAGATAGATTGCCTTTTAAAGAAGAAAGAGAGTTGCTTTTAAAGAAGAAAGTTCCGACAAGAAAGCAGTTGAGTCTTAAATGACTCTTATCTGTTGGAAAGGATAAGAAATATGTACAGTACAACAGTGACATCAAGAACAGTGTTGACAAACATGATCAGTGGAAATGATATTTTCCAGACTATGAAGTTTTTCTTCATGTTTGAACAGAAGCCATAAAGACATCAGTTCTCGATGCACATATCCACTAGAATGTGTATCAAGAATCTGCTGAATAGCTTGATCCAGAGATTCCTTACTCAAGCCATTCTTGATGAAAGTAATTTTATCTTCTCGATTATTTGACAGGAAGCCTAAAGAAGTACAGCGAGTGTCGCAGTTCCTGCGGGCACATTTATGGCAGCCACCTAATCTTTTTGCTCTACGTTTCTTGGCAAAAGTGCTTCTACCCATACCTGACAGATACTTGTATGCATTGGGATATTCGCCAGATACACGGACCTTTGCTTCGATCAACCATCTTATATCATTTGGGATATTATTGAGCATGAGTATTCTTAATCTTTCTACTCGAGCTCGATAAATTCTCTTTATGATATTAAGAGGAAGAAAAGAATAGAATTTTCGGATTTTTAGCAGTGCTAAATCCATTGGTGAATCGGACCATCGTTGAGGAAGATGGAGGGATTACCGAAGGGGTTATAAAGAAGAGATGAGTATGAGATAAGTTGCGAGGTATGATTAAAGTATACCGAATGATAGAATACGCAACCAGAAGGAAATTAATGCAGCAAAAAGAAGATGTGAAATGTCAACAATAATGCAAATTGTTGTGATAAGCTGAAGATAGTATTACAGTCAGTATGCATTTAATGCCGTTGCAATCAGATGTGAGATGTCAGCAATCAGATGATAGTTGTCGGCAATAAGTGAGATGCTGCAATATTATTAATGCAGTTGCAGTAATGAAGGAAAATAAGTTTACCAATAAGGTTGGAATTATGAGATGACCAAGAGAATGGTCAAGTTATTCCATATCAGATCAGTAATTTCAACAAAATTCTCGACTATAGTTAAGTCGGAGAAGTTGAAGTTAGACAATATCAATAGTGATATTGAGCATAAGATTTCTCAAAAGAGAAACAAGTTGAGTATAGAAAATTATGAGTATATAATGGAGATGTGACTTGTTAAAGTTTACAAGTGACATCGATATTAAGGTACAATGTATATAGATGTTCCGCACCCGAAGGGCCCCGGGTTGTGGGTAAATCGTATACAATGTATCGTATAAGTATTCAGATAAGTATTTAATATCAATTATTCTCTAAAGTTATTCAGTGTGCATAGAGTTTTATG
Source organism: Striga asiatica (assembly GCA_008636005.1). Taxonomy (NCBI): domain Eukaryota; kingdom Viridiplantae; phylum Streptophyta; class Magnoliopsida; order Lamiales; family Orobanchaceae; genus Striga; species Striga asiatica. Next base: position 2,100,455 of record BKCP01008293.1, read on the forward strand.
TAGCTAAGTTATGAAGTTATGTGTGTGATCCAAAGTATGTGCTTTTGCACAATGATTTTAATAAGATTTAACTACGAGGATCAGCCGAGATAAGTTATGGACCATAAGGTTCACTAGCTGGGTAAGTAAGATATTTCCTCGTTAGTAGAAATGGGATCACCACATATAAAGTTTAATGCCACTGAAAAGTGAGAAGTTGATATTAACACTCGTTTTTCAGATTACGAGTTATGATGTATATATCTCAGATTCAGTATTTCCGAGGGCGGAAATAGTTTTAAGGGGGGTAGATTGTAATATCCCATTCAGTAATTAATAAAAGTAATTATTTTAGTTCTAAGTTTGAACTAATTACTTTTATTAATAATGCTCGTTCCTAGTTTCGAGCTCAGTTATTAAGTTATTCAGTTAAAAGTTCAAGTTGAAAGTATTCTCGGTTAAATTTTATTTAATCGAGCTAGTTCAGTAATTAATTAATTCTGGTCTGTTTATTTTTATAAATGGATTTATAAGATGGGATTAATTATAATAAGATGACAAATAATAAAAATCGAGTATATTTTGATTACTCGTTCAAGATAAGTCGTGAACGGAACCAAGCATGTTCGGTTACGAGTTAAGATTATTACCGAGCAAATGATTCTCGAGCCTAGCTTAGTTTTGAGTATTGATCAAGTTATAAGGATTAATTAGACATTAATGTTTATTGAATTGAAATAAGTTATTTAAGATGAAGTTCAAGTTCAAGTAACATTCCATTTTATTTAGCTAAATGGATGTAAATTTGGCCATTTCTAGTTTGAATGAGAAAGAAAAAGAATAATGAGTCGAGACAAGTTAGGTCTCGAGTTCGGTTAAGTATCCATGAACATTTAAGTTATAAATGTTCAAAGAAGTGAGAAATTTATTTAGACATTTTAGTCTATTTAAATTATTAGAGAGAAATATGAAATTTTTAGAATTTTCGTTTTTTTCGGTTTTCGATTGTAGTCGGAATTTATGTCCGATTTCAGTTCCGAGAAATAAATTAAATTATTTTCTCTCTATATTTTTAGTAGACTACAAGATAAGAAAAATTTTTCAGCATAAAAAGGAAAAATGCCAAAAGAAAAGAAGGAAATTCGAAAATTGTAAGAATTTTCGATTTTACGGTAACTGTTCGTTTTAAGTCAGAATTTGGTTCCGTAAATTGGAGAATTTTCACTAAATCTCGAATTTAATCATTGAGATCAGATTAGGATCAGAAGAGGGGCCTTTCTAAGCATTGACTATGGGTTGGAGAAGTTTACAAGTTAAGAATACTATTTATTATCTATATTTATTTTTACAAGTTTGTATTGTTTATTTTGTTAATTTCTTCACTCAATTATGATGTCTTGCAAATTGTGCCTATAAATAGAGGCCTAAAAATCAGAGTTTATGCACCAAAGTTAAGTACCAAAAGTTATATAAGAGTGTAAGAGAGATAAGTAGTAGAAACTTTGGAGAAGTGAAGAATTTGAAGTAAAGAATCAAGTTTTTATTCTAGCAAGAAGGAGGTAATTTACTTATCTTAAAGTTACATGCTTAAGTTCATGTTTTGATAATAAGTTTACATGTTTATAAGTATGTATATCATGATATAGAAGTTAAGTTTATAATTGATTCTATGAATATAAAGAGTTAAAGTTGTTCAAGATCAATTATATGATATATGTACTTGATTTGATGAGATGTTGATAAAGATATGAATAAGCTGGAAGAGTATGATTTAAATGAATGATTATTATGTAAAAGAGGAGTACATGAAAACAAGAATTAAGAGATTTGGCAAAATATAGCTTGAGTTATGAATTTTTAAAGATGAACATGTAAGATGAAGTTTATGTTCACTATTGAATTTAAATTCTCATAACTTGATGAATATGCATGATAAAATTATGAAATTTTGAGGACATGTCTAATTATAAGTTGAGATTATGACTGTTAAGTTTCATAATTTAAAGATGAGAAATGAATAAGTTATGAATATAAGAAGGCATATATCTAAAGATAAGTATATATGCAAGAATATTCATGAAATGTTTAAGTTGTTAAAATGAGATGATCATGAATAATTCTCATATAAGTGATGAGTAATTTGATGATGTTTTGGTGTAATATGTTGAGTATACAATTTTATAAAGATTGTATTATGTATGATATATTAACATCATGATTAAATGTTATGAGTAAAAGATGATATGGCTTGAGATTATTTTCACTTTCAAGTTAATTAAGTGAAAATTTAGTATAAGCCAATTTGGAGATATGATGAATGATGAATTAAGTATTTGATTGAGTAAAAGATCAAATTAAGTTAAGATAAGTTTATAAATCATGTTGATGATGTTGGTAAAAGTAAGCATATTTTAAGTTTAAATCAAGTATAATGTGAAATATAGTTATTTTCACATTTGAGTTATGACATGCTAAGTATAATACCATATTAATGTTTATGAAGACATGATTTATACAAGGTTAAGTAATTGACCTTAAGTATAAATAAAAAGAGAAGTTAAGTATAAACTTGAGAAAAAGCAAGTTTAATGAATTTCTATAAGATTTGGATAAGTTAAAAATCCTAAAAATCTTATTGAGTATATGAGCATAGTACTTAGTATATTTGTCTATATTTGATGTAACTTGCAGATACAGTACCAGTACAGCACTTATCGTTTTTCAAATGATTTCAAAGACAAAAAGGTGGGGACCCTGAATGGGTATCACGTTGAGTACGATATTGATGTCATATGGGATGAGGAGACCATCAGTTGTCTCAGAGTATATCCTAAAGTTTAAGTTTATTACGCTTGGGATGAGGAGGCATTAATTTGTTCTCAGAGATTATATCCTAAGTTCTGATGGAGGCCGTTAGGTGCCTTAGAAATATCCATCAGAGTGTGCACACGTATCCGATTAACTATCGGCAAGATAAGAGAAAAGTTTAAGTTACCGATCAGATATCGGTTTATGATTATCCATATTCGTTACTCACCCCCATGAGTTTTAGTTTCAGGTAACAGGTCGAAGAGGAGGTGTGAGTGGAGCAGTGTTGGTGTGGATAGTGGACTCAGATGAAGACAAGCTTTGATACGGACATTTATAACAGTCTGTATAATTAACCACGTTTTCAAGTATTTCCGCTATGCACATTAAGTATTGAACTTGCATTTTAATGAATTTCATATTTCAAGTTTTTACCATTATGAGAAATATGATTATGGTATTTTAAATGCAAGTTTAAAGGAAATCTGTTTTAATTATGTATAAAGAAGTATTAGACAAAAGTTTAAAGATAAACGGATTTTCAAGATGATGAGTTTGAGTAGCATCCCGAGTTAGTCGCAAAAGATTTCGAAAGAATTAAGTATATTCGAAGTAAAAGTTGCGAAAAATTTACTCTGATAAGCGGGGTGTTACAGGTGGTATCAGAGCTAGAGTTTTAAATGCTCTGTATACATAAAGGTTAAGTTCTGAAAGAGAAAGTTTTCATAGAAATCAAAGTTGTTACAGGAAGTTTCAAGAAAACCCGACCACACCACGCTCACACCTCGTCAACTACCAGGTAAGTGCTGTTAAAAGTTTTATACAAGTTTTTCAATATATTCAAATTTACTAAGTCTATGCTCAATAAGAATTCATATATACGAACTCTAGAAATTTGTTTATATGTTCAAGTATTAAAGTTTAAAATCTAGTTTATCAAGTTGACTAGATTAAGAAAGAACTCAAACATTCTAAGTTAAGTCATAAGAATAAGATTCAAGTTAAGATCTGATTATAAAGATTGACGATGTATTTGAGCCAAGTATAAGAAGTAACGGTATTTCAGGATATAATAGCCAAAAGTACGGGGAAAATCATGGAGGTTTGAAATAAGAACCAAAAAGCCGGATCAGATCCTGTAGGCTTGAAAACTGAACCGTAAGAAATAAAGTTTTAAGAAAATAGTCAAATTTTTATAAATCAGAAGTTTTGATATCTTATCAGTTAGATATCATGAGTTAAAAAGTGGCAAAGTTCGAGATAAAGTTATAAGTTATTTATATTAGTACTTGTAGAATAAGAACACGTCTACAAAGTACTTTTCAGAAATCAATGAGTATAAGTTTAAGGTATCGACATATAATAGTCACGTAGCCGGGAAAATTATGGAAACCTGAAATAAGGGTTATTAAGTCCGAATTACCTGGAGACTTGAAATCGAACCTTAAAAGATATCAGTTAATAAGTAACACATTCCAGATACCGAGATAAGTATTTAAGTTTCTAGGAAGAATTTTTGAAGTTAAGCAAGAGTAATTTGGACATGTGAAAGTTAAAGATAGTCTTTTTAATAAAGTAAAGACTAATATGTTTTTATCTTGGAGAAAGTATTTATCCCCAAAGATAAATGATGAGTTTAAAGCCATAAATAAGAAATGGCGAGAAAAAGTAAGAAAGAGTTAAGATTAACCGGAACTCTAGCACAAGCTAGGTGTTTTCGGAAAATTAATAATTTCCTTAAAGTTTAGTATAGCTATTTATTAATGGTTATACTGTTTAAGTTGAATGGTTGGTGGTTTTAAGAATGCCGCGAGGCAAAGTTTCAAGACCACAACTGAGTAAAGTTTAAGAAGCATAGAATCTTGACTAAATCAAGAAGTTATCTCAGTCCAGAAATAAGTAGTATTGATGTGTGAATCAAGTATATACTAGAAGAGAATATTTTTCACAATCAATCTACTTGATAGATAGAAATTTTAATATCATGGAAAGTCAAAAGCAAAGAGCTAGACAAAGATTCAAGTACACTGTTGAGAACTCCATTATTTCTAAGAAGCTAGTACAGAAATATCAGAAAAAGGAGATACAGACAAATTCTCAACTAGTACAAAGTTATATTTCATAAAGGGAGGGTGCGTCTCAAGAGCACAAGACTCCATAACTCTGCCACCCATCATGGATGCAGTTTCACAAAGATAGATCTAAAGGATCAAATGCTCGCTTGCGTTTGAATCCTGGAGTTTCCACAGAATCTTGAACTGTTGAGATGCTGTTTTGAAGCTTCTGGATAAGTTCAGAGGATGTGTTTGCAGACTTGAATATTTCTCTTTGGAAGGGAGATATAAAAGTTTGATACACTCCTTCATCTAGAAATCCAAGCAAATGGTGGAAAAAGTTATTGAAATTCAACAAACCAATAGGTTTGGTATGAAATTTCATTTCTGCCCAAGTAGCAAGGATAAAGGTAGTCATTAAAGTTCCATATCCACCAGGAAGAATGATGAAAGCATCACAACTAGATATCATAGACATCAAGCAGTCATAAATTGAAAGAGTTATCATCAAAGTAGCAGAATCTTTGACCACCTTTGATGAAGTGAGATAAAAAGGAAGGATACTTCTCACCTGGATGTCAAAGCATTTAGCAGCCATTAAGAGGTTGTTAAAGAAATAGATACTAGTTCCTCCATAAAATATGTTGATGTTATGTTTCCCCAATTCTTTCACCAGTTGGCTTACAACATAAATGTTGTGAGGAACATTTACAAATTTAGAACCACCAAGAATGCACACAGTTCTGAGGGGCTGAAGAAGTTTAGAACCTTGAGAAGACTCGGCAGTAGCCATTTATTATGAGAGATAATTGGCTAAGAAGATAGATTTGCCTTTTAAAGAAGAGAAGTTCCGACAAGAAAGCAGTTGAGTCTTAAATGACTCTTATCTGTCAGAAGCGATAAGATTTATATACAGTACTTTGGTACTATCAAGAACAATGTTGACAAACATGATAATTGGAAATAATATTTTCCAGACTATAGAGTTTTTCTTCATGTTTGAACAGAAGCCATAAAGACATCATTTCTCGATGCACATATCCACTAGAATGTGTATCAAGAATCTGCTGAATATTTTGATCCAGAGATTCCTTACTCAAGCCATTCTTGATGAAAGTTATTTTATCTTCTCGATTATTTGACACAAAGCCCAAAGAAGTACAGCGAGAGTCACAGTTCCAGCGAGCACATTTATAGCAGCCGCCTATTCTTTTTGCTCTACGTTTCTTGGCAAAAGTGCTTTTACCCATACCTGACAGATACTTGTATGCATTGGGATACTCGCCAGATACACGAACTTTTGCTTCAATCAGCCATCTTATATCATTTGGGATATTATTGAGCATGAGTATTCTCAATCTTTCTACTCGAGCTCGATAAATTCTCTTTATGATATTAAGAGGGAGAAAAGAATAGAATTTTCGGATTTTTAGCAGTGCTAAATCCATTGGTGATTCGGACCATTGCTGAAGAAGATTGAAGGATTACCAAGTTGGTTTATAGAAGAAAGATGAGTATGAGATAAGTTTTCGGGTATGATTAAATTATACGAATGTCAGAAGATGCACAGCCAGTATGCATTTAATGCAATTGAAATCAGATGTGAGATGTCGGCAATAAGTGAGATGTTGCGACATTATTATGACAGTTGAATCATTAAAGGTAAATAAAGTTTACCTTAATGATTGGAATTATGGTATGACCACAGAATGGTCAAATTATTCCACATTAGAACAGAAATTTCAACGAAATTCTCGACTATAGTTAAGTCGGAGAAGTTGAAGTTAGAAAATATCAATAGTGATATTAACTAAAAAGGTTTCTCGAAAGAGAAGCAAGTTTAGTATAGTAAGATGTTAGTATAGAATGGAGATGTGACTTGTTAATGATTACAAGTGACATTGACATTAAGGTACAATGCATATAGATGTTCCGCACCCGAAGGGCCCCGGGTAGTGGGTAAATCGTATGCAATGTATCGCATAGTTAGTCAGATAAGTATTTAATATCAATTCTTCTCTAAAGTTGTCCAGGGTGCATAAAGTTTTATGTGTGCGATCCAGAGTATGTGTTTTTGCACAATGAGTTTCAGTAAGATTTAACCTACGAGGACTAGCCGATAGAAGTTTTGGACCAGAAGGTTCATTGGCTGAGGAATTGAGATGTTCCCTCGTTAGTATAAAAATGGAAACGCCAAATATAGAGTTGGATGTCACTGGGGAGTGAGAAGTTGATATTAGCACTCGTTTTTCCAGATTTCGAGTTATGATATATATACATAGTTGGTATATATCTAAGTTTCAGTATTTCCGAGGGCGGAAATAGTTTTAAGGGGGGTAGATTGTAATATCCCATTCAGTAATTAATAAAAGTAATTATTATAAGTACGAACTAATTACTTTTATTAATGCTCGTTCTTAGTTTCGAGCCAGTTATTAAGTTATTCAGTTAAATATTCGACTTTAAGTCGAAAGTATTCTCGGTTCAATATTATTCAGTAATCGAGCCAGTTCAATAATTAATTAATTCCGATCTGTTTATTTTTATAAATGGATTTATAAGACGGAATTAATTAATATAAGATGATGAACAATCGAAATTGAGTATATTTTGATTAATCGTTTAAGATAAGTAGTGAACTGAAACCAAGTATGTTCGGTTATGAGTTGAACTTAATTAAGAAATAGCCGAGCCTTAGTACTAAATACTTAGAATTTTTCTAAGTGTTTAAGTCATCAAGATAAGATCATAATATTGAGTTTTAGCATAAGTTGATACAAGTTAAGTCTTGAAGTAAGGTTAAGTATCTATGAACATTTAAGAAGTGAGAAAATTTATTTAGACATTATAGTCTATTTAAATTATTTTAATAGAAATCGAAATTTTTAGAATTTTCGGTTTTACGGTAATCGTTCGGTTTAAGTCCGAATGTGGTTCCGTAAATGTAGAATATTTCAAGATAATTATATTAGATCTTAAGAACCAATATGTTCATTAAATTGAAGAAAAAAAGTGAGTAAAGAATTTAAGTTTTAGAATTTTCAGTTTTACGGTAAATGTTCGTTTTAAGTCCGAATTGAGTTCCGTAAATTTTATTATTCTTGTTTTTATTAGCATAATCCAAGACCATATATGAGCATTACTTTTGAGTAAAGAGTTTTAAAAGTCAGCCATTTTGAAACAAAATGCATAAGTAATAAAAAGGATGATTTTTATTATTATTATTATTATTATTTTTTGTAAAGATTTTTATATGATGAATGGGGATATTTTTTCAATAATATATGGAATAAATTCCATCACATTAAGCACGAAATTTTGGTCATCAATTGGTGAGAATGAGATGAGAAAATCACGCTAATGTTGACGGAATGCAACATTCTTGTCCAACAAGCGTACAAACTATGTGCAAGTCTTTTATGGATTATTCGATATCCCATCTCGAAACATCCATCGACTTGGAACTTTATTTAAGATCACGGCTTTCAAGGTATGTTCCATGATCACCATCTCTATGCGCAACCATACCTTATAGCTATATGTGATCTAGGGATTTTATCTTAAGTGCAAATATAGGATAAATGCTTACTCTTAAGATAAAGTAATGCCTTTTAATTTATATAATTCCAATAAATTGTATTTACAAGTAGAATACGTCCAATCCGATTGGAACGCTGGGTACCCTACTCTAACAATCTCCCACTTGCCCTAGTTCCAATCACACATGTATCTTAGACCCATCTTCTCAAGATGTCCTTCAAATACTTTCTGTGATAAAGGCTTAGTTAAGGGGTCTGCTATATTTTCTGCTGTGTCGACTCGCTCCATTACGACGTCACCTCTACCAATGATTTCTCTAATCAAATGTTATCGTCTCATAATGTGTTTGGATCTTTTATGAGATCTTGGCTCCTTTGCTAGCGCAATAGCCCCATTGTTATCACAATAAATCATTATTGGATCAACAACGGATGGTACTACACCCAACCCTTGGATGAAGTTCCTTATCCAAACAGCTTCTTTTGCAGCATCAGATGCAACAATATATTCAGCCTCTGTCGTAGAGTCAGCAATTGTTTCTTGTTTGGAACTTTTCCAACTACCTGCTGCTCCATTCAGAGTAAATAAGTATCCAGACATGGATTTATAGTCGTCTTTATCGGACTGAAAACCAGAATCAGTAAAGCCTTCTAGTTTCAGTTCTCCATTGCCGTATACCATAAAGATATCCTTAGTCCTTCGTAAGTACTTAAGAATCATCTTAACGGCTTTCCAGTGTTCTTCACCTGGATTAGACTGATATCTGCTCGTTACACTAAGTGCATGAGCCACATCAGGTCTTGTACATAACATTGCATACATAATGCTACCAATAGCTGATGCATAAGGTATATGACTTATCCGTTCTCTTTCTTCAGGTGTCTTTGGAGACATCGTTTTAGAAAGTGAAACCCTATGACCCATTGGAATATATCCTCGTTTGGATTCTTCCATGCTAAACCGTTTTAGCACCTTATTTATGTACGTTGACTGGGATAGTCCGATCATCCTTTTAAATCTATCTCTATAGATTTTTATCCCTAGGATAAAGGATGCTTCTCCCAAGTCTTTCATGGAAAACTGTTTAGACAACCATGTCCTAGTTGACTGTAACATCCCTACATCATTCCCAATGAGTAGGATGTCATCAACATATAGAACAACAAATGTAACTGCATTCCCGCTAACCTTCTTATAAACACATGGTTCATCCGGATTCTTATGAAAATCAAATGTTTTGATCGTTTCATCAAACCGGATGTTCCAACTCCTCGAAGCTTGTTTAAGTCCATAAATGGACCTTTGGAGCTTACAAACCATTTGTTCACTCCCACTGGATATGAAACCCTGCGGTTGTTTCATATAAATGTCTTCCTTAATGTTTCCATTAAGAAAAACAGTTTTCACATCCATTTGCCATATCTCGTAGTCATAATATGCAGCTATGGCTTGCAATATCCGAATAGATTTAAGCATTGCTACTGGTGAAAAAGTTTCCTCATAATCAACTCCTTGTTTTTGAGTATATCATTTAGCAACCAGTCTTGCTTTAAAAGTATTTACTTCTCCATCCATACCACGTTTTCGTTTGTAAACCCATTTACAACCGATAGGTACTATACCTTGTGGTGGATCAACCAAGGTCCATACCTTGTTGAAATACATGGAGTCTATTTCGGATTGCATAGCTTCTTGCCATTTATCTGAGTCAATGTCCAACATTGACTCATCATAGCTTATTGGATCATTATCCAAAAGGAGTCCCTCTCCATTGTCTTTTGACAATAGGTATAGCCTTTCAGGCGCCCTAGAAACCCTTTCGGATCTCCGACGAGGTTGTGTTTCAGATGGTCCAGTCTCTACTGGTATGTTATTTGTGGTACTTTGTGGAATTTCTTGTGGTTCTTCATTAAGTTCTATGACTCCACATTCTTTGAGAGAAACTCTTCCTCCAAGAATACAGCATTCCTCGAAACAAACACCTTTTGTTCAGAGGGGTCATAGAAATAGTATCCAATAGATTCTTTTGGATACCCCACAAATTTACATAAGATGGATCTCATATCCAACTTACCTCCCACTAACTGCTTCACATAAGCAGTACAACCCCATACTTTTAAATATTTGTACGAGGGTGTTTTGCCACACCATATCTCATAAGTTGTACTGGGTACAGCTTTACTCGGCGCTCTATTTAAAATATGTGCTGCTGTTTCTAAGGCATAACCCCAGAATGAAAGAGGTAAACTAGTGGAACTCATCATTGATCGAACCATGTCTAACAGTGTTCGGTTTCTCCTTTCTGAAACCCCGTTGAGTTGTGGAGTTCCAGGAGGTGTCCACTGTGAGATAATCCCATTATCCCTTAAATAATCAAGAAACTCATTAGTTAAGTATTCACCTCCTCGATCCGATCGAAGAATTTTAATACTACGACCAATTTGTTTCTCCACTTCATTTCTGAATTCTTTGAACTTTTCAAATACTTCAGATTTGTACCTTAATAGGTATACATAACCATATCGTGAATAATCATCAGTAAATGTTATGAAATAGTGATAGTTCCCCATAGCACTAACATTTAGTGGTCCACATACATCTGTATGAATCAAATCCAACAGATTTTTAGCTCGCTCCACTTGTCCAACAAATGGTGATTTTGTCATTTTACCTTTAAGACATGATTCACATGTAGGCAACCTTTCCTCTCCCCTTAGGTCGAGTTTTAGTCCCAATTTGTGAATCCTCTTTTCAGATATATGACCTAATCTAGCATGCCAAATTGTGAATGAACTATGATTATCCAATTTCCTTTTATTTTGTTGAATGGTTAGGATGGGACTTTGTGGTGTAATGGTATACAACCCATTTGTCAAACTTCCGGAATATATAAAAGTTGTGTCTTTGAAAATGGAACACTTTCCATTTTCAATGACGAACTTAAAACCTTCTCTATCCAATTCAGGAATAGATATTATGTTTCTTATAACATCCGGAACATACAAACAATTTGTAAGGCAATTTTTACACCATTATTTAAAACTAGATAAACAGTCCCAATAGCTTTGGCGACAACTCTTGGCCCATTGCCCATCCTTAGGATTGTTTCATCATTTTCTAGCTTTTTACTTCTTGCCATAATTTGCAAATCATTGCAAATATGTGAGCCACAACCGGTATCCAATACCCAAGAAGCATCGTTAACTGATAAGTTAACTTCAACAAAATAAGTGTTTGAACTTTTCAGACTTACAAGACTCTTCTTGTAATAAGTGCCTGAACTTTTCAGGCTTGCAAAACTCTTTTTGCAATTCCTCTTCCAATGCCCAGTTTTACCACAATGATAACATTTATTGGGTTCAGTTAATTTGTTTTGTTCCATGATACTTGCAATTGGATTTTTAGCTATTTTAGTAGACGATCTACAAAAACAACAGACGAAGCAGAAAATAATTAGACTATGGAATTTATATTCATTTAATATTAGGTCTTTAAATATTAAATGTCTCCCACTAATTTAATTAGAACCCTAATTTAATTATGAAAATCTTTATTTCCATAGTGGGCTTGAAGTCCAATAAAAATATTTCATGTCCCAATTTTATGATGCCACCATGAAACAATTTTATCGGTAGTCAACTTTTTGACAATTGTATCTCTATACAACCTTCAAGATGTTTTGCCTCACCTTTCCTTATATACCTCAATTTTATGACTCCATATATATTACTCGGTGTCAAATCAAACCCATCAAAACTTTCATGATAACGGCCCACCAGAGTGTCCCACGACTCATGGCCAACACAAAGAGGAATCCGTCTCACGAATATCAATATATTTAATA
>BKCP01008293.1:2132731-2171884 GCA_008636005.1 Striga asiatica
TATACTTTGATATTATTATACACTTAGAAAAATATTCTAAGTATAAAAATACCAATGCTTGGCCATGCTCGGAATTTACCTGAAAATTTACTCGGAACCAAACTAGGGTTCGGAGTCGATAAATTCTCGAATTGACATGCTATTATTTATCAACCCAAATTAATGGATTAATCTTAACTTATACTTGAGATAGAATTATTCAAAGAATAATTTATCATGTTTGAGCATTTAGCATAAATAATATAACTCGATAATTTCTAAAAATTACAGATTTCACTTATAGTCGAGCAGTGAAATCGTTCTGAATATTATTACTGTTTTGGGGCGTTACAATTTGGTATCTATAAATACCACCCAATGTCATTCAAAAATTAGAATGGAAAAGTAATGGAAAATCGTTCGTGAGAACAAAATCGTGTGTTTAGAATTCGTGAGAGTTTTATCATACAAACCGAGTTGGCAAGGCTAAGACCTGAACCATCTCAAAATCGTGAGAGGATAAGGCTAATAACCGAGTCGTCCACACCTATCGTCGAGAAAAATCTGTGGCAAAGCAACGTTCGAGACAAACAAGTTGGGAAAACACACGATCCTTCATCATACGGGCACGGCACGCGCGGCATGCGCGGCGGGTGACCCTAACCGGTCCTTGCCGGACTTCCGGCCACTATTCCGGTGACAACCAACTCAAACCAACATAACATGATATAAAACACGTAAATATGCCAAGAAATGCTAGGGCAACTCGGTTGGATTATGACTTGATTTGGTAGGGTCGATATGGCACCTTTGAACCCTAGGTCACCGAACGAACGTGCTCAACTTAAAAATTCACTTAATGGCTGAATAATCAACATCAAAAATAATGACTATAAGGGCTAGAACATTGGTCATATCTCACATGCATATCAACTAGGTTCGGAGGTGAAAATAAGCTCGAATTCACTAACAACTTGACCGAACAAATGAACTCAAAGCATGCCAATCTTTTACCAATGTCATTTTCATGATTTTTGAGGAATTATAAGCTACTAAAAACGGCCTACTCATGCATGTACAAGAATTTCCGAATTTAAGGGCCTAAATTCGAAAAATCATATCTCCATATTTTGTAAGTGCATGGCATCATTTTTCTACATGATAATTCATAATTTATCATGTATAAGTTAGGAAAAGTTATAAGTATAAGTTTACCTTGCTCAAACTCGAATTGGTGCTAAGGATGGCCTTGCTCGGCTAGCTCGCGGCCTTGGTGACCTTGGCTTGGCTTTGGGGTTAAATGGCTGGGTTGATGGACTCAAGAGACTTAGAAAATTCCAAAAAATACTTGGATAATGATAAGTCACAAGATACCTCAGCTGGAACAAGTGAAACTCGCGACTTCCCTTCCTTGCTCTCTCTCGCGCGCGCGTGAATAGCCTAAGGCCTTGTGCTCGGTTTGCTTGGTACTTTCTCTCAATTTGCTGAAGCTTTCTAAGTGTCCAATAGCCTTAACACTCAGCTGGAAGTGGGGTATATAAGGGAGCTGATAGGTGGAGCAAACAAGGTGCAAAGTGGAGACAATAGTGGCCTCTTCTCTTCTCTAGGCGCATAGGAGTTTGGGGGAGTGGTTCAGCCTGGTCTTGCACGAATTTAGGAGCATTATGCAGAGCATGTTGAGGGTCTCCCAGGTCTGGTACTAACACCAAGGTAGTGGCAGCACTAAGGGACAAGACCAAGCATTAAACAATGCACATGCACATGTCCACCAACATTAAAATAATGTTAATGCTTGATGACTTGGCTTAATCTTTCTCCAGCCTTTATTAGGCTTAATTAACTCCAATTAATCCTGCTAATACTCGGCCATAACTTGGGCTAAAGAAACTTAGGCCGGACTAATGACTTGAGCTAAAAAATGCCACTCGCTCATGGGTCGGGCGCGAGGCTGAGGCGCGCATTGCTTGGGCTAGCGCGAGGGCTGGATATGCCACAACTCTTGGGCCGAGGACTACGCACTTAGGGCTGAAAGATGGCTCACTCGAGGGCCAAAATACTTAGAAAAATTCCATGTATAAATGCAAGGGCTTTGGCACGACATTGGACACTCGCACTCGGGTGAGGCGCGACACTAGGCGCGATACTTGGGCCGAGCAGCACTCTAATGGCTGAACTTATGGTCGAAAATACTTAGAAAAAATCTCCATATACTCGGTTATAACATGGTGCTTATCTTGGCATGGCTTTGGCCCGAACTCGCGAACCCTAGGCGCGAGTTATCTCAGGGCCACGCAAGAGCTAGGTGCGATATACTTGACCAAGGGAATGATATCTAAGGCTCTATAAAAATGATCTCATACTTAGAAAAATTCTAGGTAAGGCTTACAAGCAACTTGGGCTTGAACAAGACTCGGGACTACTAGGGCTCGAGACTTGGCTAGACGCGAACTAGGCGCGAGGCTCGTGATCGAACGACTCAGTTCCGGACACGGCTTGACTTGGACGATTTATCGAAACATACTCGGTTTCGATTATTCGTCAACTGGAATAATTAATCCCAACTGAATAAAATCCATTTCTAACTATAAATGAACCGAAATTAATAACTGAAATTGAATAGCTGAATAACTGGACTCGGAACTCAAGACGAGTAATATTAATAAAAGGAAAAATAGTTCAAACTCGGAACTAAACTGTCACTTTTATTAAAACAGAACTGGGCTATTACATTGATGCACTCTTCAACACGTGAACCCTCAGACTCCATGCGAGTGAACTGCTCCATTAATTTCTAGGCATGTTCCCTTACGGGAGTGCCCTTAGCCATGGTGATTGACATGACAATGTCTAAGTTCCTCTTCCAATCAAATAGTTTGGGATTAGCAAATTGTTTTCCTTTAGAATTGACAGATAAAGGATTGAAGGACATGATGAATATAGCCTGGGAATCATGAAAATAAATTTTACAGATTAAACTTTTTTTAATTTAACTGCTAACATTGATATCCTCAAACAATATTAACTTACATTCACTGACATCTTAAAACACTGTGAGTAATTCATGATACGAGGGTAACTCTACATACTAGACATTCGCCAGAGAAGGGCTTTTCAAGAACCCATTGTAAGTATTTGAAGGTTGGCAGTAAATCGATGAACCTTCATCTGTCCCAATTGATCAGGAATATTTAGGGGAAGTTCTCTTTATATTTAAGATTAATTGTAATGGTATCATTTTATTGGAAATATGTAATTCGTGTATTATTTCTGGCAGGACTAATTAAAGGCAATCGAGATGGACTTTCTTGTGGAGAAGATTTAGTCGTTGAGTGGAAGATTCCATAAATAAGGATGGCTAAATCAAATCTGTATCTTACCTTTTGGCGCTTAGCTTGGCAGCGAAGATATGATCACTTACCATATGTGGATCCTGATTTTAGTGAGAATTGGTGGAGGAAGACTTACTTGAAGAAATTATCTGTGAGAGGAATGTTTTTTAGTGGGAGTGAAAATATCCCAATCGTGTGTTTTCATTTTCATTTAGTGAAAAATCAATCTTGCTAGGTTGACTGTAAGGGATAGTTACTGAGTGATATGAGGTTCTTTCTATTTAGTTTGTGGGAATCAAACATGAAAAGCACAAGGGATTTGTGGTCGGATAAGTAGTGATGTGGATTATTATTCAATAGAATGTAGAGGGAGTCTGCATTGTAAATCCTTGAATAATGTTGGTGATGTTGTGAAAGAGATCCGACCGGAGAGTGGGACACTCTCCTGAAGGTTCATTTTTGAGAAATACTGCTTCCGCAATTGTTTGAACTTTCTCAATTTACTTAGTTACGTGTTACGCACTATTCAAGTTGTTTTCGTATACCCTTATACAACTACATTTGGCACCAGAGCGGGTTTTCGTTTACACTACGAAATATCTGAGGACTTATGTATTGGGCAATCATGAATCAGGAAAGTGGATCGATGTCTAGGCCTCCGCAATTGGATGGTTCAAAATACTCATACTGGAAATCTATGATGACGATTTTCCTGAGATCTCTTGGAAAAGGCGCGTGGGAAAGTGTCTAAAATGAATGGGAACATCCTGTCATGTCAGAGGCACCATATCAAGGAAAAGGATCTTCATCGGCTGCAGTTTCTAAACCAAAGGATTTCTGGACTGACGACGAAAAACTTCTAAAAGAAGCGAACTATTGAGCCCTATATGCGATCATGATAGCGGCTGATCAGACACGACACAAGATGATAGTTCAATGTAAGAAAGCGAAAGATGCATGGCGAGTTCTACAACGCCAGTTTGAAGGTTCAACGACAATCAAAGCATCTAGATTTCAACGAATAACTCTTTAATTTGATGAAATCAGAATGCGGGATGAAGAAACGATAGATATGTACTATCCAGATTTTGTGATCTGGTGAATCAAAGTGCAATGCATGGAGAAGAAATCTCTGAAAATCGTCAAGTTCAAAAGATTATCCAGATTATTGTGCGTCGAGAGAAAATCACTGCTCTTGAGAGTTTTCAAAGAATTGCACCTATGGATGTTGGTAAACTCCTTGGTGATCTTAGGACGTTTGAAATTTTACCTGCTTATACGAAGCTTAAGGAAGAGGTGACCAACGGGAGCAGAATGCCGATGGATTGTAGGAAAGATCCCATACCTTTACTAAACTCGATTGTCCAGGGACGGGCTTGAATTGGCTTGTCAGCTAGATGTGGTTGGTACTGGCTCAGTACTACTATAGTCCCACCTACCAGTGTGTGGATTGTCTGTACTTATCGTATTTTTACTCGCCTGCGCTCCTTTACGTAGGAGGATTACGAAATTAACAACAACTACTATAAAGTCAAGAATAAGGGGATGGCTCTGAAGGCGGTGGTGATGCCCCAAAAAGAAGAAAGTGATGAGGATGAAGGTTCAGCAGTGGATGACAGTGAGTTGAAAGAAGCACTTGCACTGATTGCGAGAAGTTACAGCAAAATGAGTCAGAAACTGTATAAAAACAAATTTGTTGGTAAGAAGTTCAACAATAGCAGCAAGACCACGTTTCAAGAAAAGAAGGGGAACATGTCATCCTAAAAAACAGACACTCAGCCGGTCGAAAAGGATCGATGCCGAGAATGTCGTGGATTTGGTCATTTTCATATCGAATGTACGAACCCCAAAAAGAAAAATAAGTCGCTGAAGGTAACTTGGGAAGACTCAGATGAAGATAAACCAGAAGAACGTTCTACTCATACAAGCAACATGGCAGTTCATTCTTCAGTAGACAAGTTCATGTGCCTTACCACTTCGCATGGGCCAACAAAGTTTAAAGAAAGCAAGAATGAATCTTATGCGTCTGATGACGAAGCCGAACAAACTGTGTATATGGATCCGATACACTTGCTGGCCATGGAGAAATGCTCTCAAGCATCAGAAGCCATGGAGAAGCTTCAAAGTGAAGTCAAGAAACTCAAAAGCCAGGCATGTAGTGATGGATCAATCGAAGAACTTGAAAGATTGAAAAATGAGGTTCAAAAGCTGACAAAAATGAATCAGCTTCTGAATGAACAGATACCCTCCACTTTTCCCATCAAAAGGAAAAAGAACTCACTGCTGCAAAAGCTCGCACCTCCATTATGGAAAGTGGTATCAAGATGTCCATGCAAGATGAGTTGGAGTAGACTCAAACTATTGAGTTGAGGTCTGAATTGTTCTCCACTCAGAAACTACTTGCTGAAAGGAACAGGGAAATCACCAAGCTCAACAATGAAGTTAGTCGAGTGATGAATGAACATGCAAGTCTGCAAGAAAAATTGAGTGCGAATTCTGCACAACTTGAACGAACCACTGAAGCCGTGAGAAAACTGAACAAAGGAAAAGTAGATTTGAATGAACTTCTCACAATGGAAAGGCAATATGGTGACCTTACAGGGCTGGGATATATAGGCAAAGCTGAAAACCCTGAAAGTTCATCAGACCGGTCAACCAAAAGCAAACATCCAGGACTTGGATTCTCCAACAAGCCAGGTATTGAAGGTACTAGTCTACATGGGAAACCCTCACTTGATTTCTACATCAGGTTTGTGAAAAGAACTGTAAGTAAACCCCCTTCTTTAGAAAGTAACGTGAAGGTTCATTCCCAGTCAGTGATTCTGGGAGTAAATCATCACGTAACTTCATTCCCATTTGTCATTATTGTGGTATAACGGGCCACATCAGACCCAAGTGTTACAAAATGCAACATGATCTCTGCACTAGAAGAGTGTCAAACTGGAACTACTCTGGAATTCCAGTGAAAGTTCATCGGCCCAGTTTTCAAAAGAAAATTGTGAAAAATCAACAAGTATGGATTGCAAAAAATGCCTTTAAATAGTTTGCATCAGTTTATCCCTCAAAACCCCACTCGAGAGTAAATGGTACCTTGACAATGGATGTTCAAGGCATATGACTGGTGAACTTGTGTACTTGTCAGATGTAAAACCTGGATCTAATGGTGAAGTAACATTTGGCGATAGGGTGAGCAATAAAGTTATTGGAACTGGCTGTTTAATCTAGGTGGCTTGCCCAAGATGAATGATGTTTTACTTGTGAATGACTTGAAATGTAACCTTTTGAGTGTTAGTCAGCTCTGTGATCAAGGTCTTAGTGTTAGTTTTTCACGTGACAAATGTTTTGTGAAAAACAATGAAAGTACGTGTGTGATTACTAGATTTCAGTCGACTCACAATTGCTATCTTGTTGATTTTGGTGGAAAAAGTTCAAGAAATTGCCAGTGAATCTGAAATCTGGCATCAACGCTTAGGTCATATTGGATATTCTCACTTGGTCAAACTTTCAAATGCAGGTGTGGTTCGTGGAGTTTCCAAAATTACTATGAAGGAACATCCGATATGTGAACCTTGCCAACTGGGTAAACAGACTCGGGCTTCTCACAAAGCCCTGAATCACATTGCATCGAAGCAAATTCTAGAGCTGCTTCACATGGATCTGATGGGTCCCATACAAGTTGAAAGTTATCAAGGTAAAAAGTACATTTTCGTGTGCGTAGATGATTTTCACGATATACATGGATTGATTTTCCGCGTGAGAAATCTGACACTTTTACCGCCTTTAGAACTCTATGCCTGGCCTGAAAGTTCAGAATGAAAAGGGTTTTCCTATACTTGGTATTCGAAGTGATCATGGGCGTGAATTTCAGAATATTGAGTTTTCAAATTTTTGTGATTCACATGGTATTTTTCACGAGTTTTCTGCACCTAAGACTCCACAGCAAAATAGAGTTGTTGAGAGGAAGAATGGCACCCTTCAAGAAATGGCTAGGGTTATGCTGAATTCCAAGAAAATCTCTCACAGATGGTAGGCAGAGACAATCAACACCGCATCTTATCTAGTGAATAGAGTGTACCTTCGTCGAGGTATGGGTTTAACGTCATACGAACTCTTGAAAGGTGAGAGTGCAAACCTTAGTCATCTGCATGTTTTTGGGTGTAAATGATTTATCTATAATGATCGTGATCAACTTGGTAAATTTGATGCTTAATGTGATGTGGGGTTCTTTCTTAGATATTCTAACAACAGTCGAGCATACCGTGTTTTCAACACAAGTACCTCCACTGTCTTAGAATCCTTGAATGTAACCTTTGATGAGAAAACTCCCAATGTTGGTTCATCCGTGTCATTTAATTTGTGTGATGATGTTGTGAGTACACATGGTACTCAGAATGTTGAAAGTGTCAAAGAGAGTGAGGAGAGTGAACGGCCGAACACAGTTGAAGGCTCACAGGAAAATATGACAGAGTACAATGTACCTGCCACACTCCAAAGTCAAGCACAACCAAAGCGAGATCCACCATTGAAGATTCAGAATGGTCATCCATCTGAATTGGTCATTGGTGACTTGAATGAGGGGGTTACCAGAAATTCGAAAACCTCACTTAAGGAACTCATGGGAATCTCTCACTATACTTGCTACACTTCCTTAGTTAAACCCAAGAATGCAAAAGAAGCGCTGAAGGATGAATGTTGGATCTCAGCCATGCAAGAGGAATTGGAGCAATTCACCAGAAATGACGTTTGGGAACTTGTACTTGAACCTTCATCAGGGAATGTTATTGGAACCAAGTGGATCTTCAAGAACAAGACTGATGAGCTTGGTAATGTGACACGCAACAAGGCCAGATTAGTTGCTCAAGGTTACACTCAGACTCAAGGAGTGGACTTTGATGAAACCTTTGCTCCGGTCGTAAGGCTCGAATCGGTACGTATATTTTTATCGATTTCATGTCTAATGAAGTTCATTGGTTATCAGATGGACATGAAGTCGGCATTTCTGAATGCTATCTTGCATGAAGAAGCTTACGTTAAGCAGCCTGTAGGATTCAAAGATCCCAGAAACACTAATCATGTCTACAGACTCGAGAAGGCTTTGTACGGGATAAAACAAGAACCTCATGCTTGGTATGAAACCCTTACCATGTGCCTCCTTGAAAAGGGATTCAAGCGAGGGAGAGTAGACCAGACATTCTTTGCTCCTAGAAAAAATGAAGATGTGCTGGTGGTTCAAATCTATGTGGACGACATCATCTTTGGGTCAACTTCCAAGAATCTGGTCAATCATTTTTTCAAGCTAATGTCTTCAGAATTTGAAATGAGTCTGGTAGGCGAACTTTCGTACTTTCTTGGTCTTTAGGTAAAACAAGGTAAAGATGGTATCTTCTTGCATCAAAGCAAATATGCGAAAAAAATTTGTTAAAAAGTTTGATCTTGAAAAAGCTAAAAACCCTTAAACTCCTACGGGCACTCATGTGAAAGTGTCTAAGGATGATGAAGGTACATCTGTTGATCAAACCCTGTGCAGAAGTATGATTGGTAGTCTTCTCTATCTCACTGCTAGTAGACCTGACATTTGCCTTAGTGTTGGTCTTTGTATCAGGTATCAGTCGGATCCCAAGGAATCCCATATGAAGGCTGTTAAACATATCATCAAATATGTTAGAGGTACATCTGATTATGGTTATTTTATTCTGCCGATAAGAACATGAATCTTGCAGGTTATTGTGATGCGGACTGGGCAAGAAATCTTGATGATAGGAAAAAACACTTCCGGCGGTTGTTTTTACATGGGATCAAATCTGGTGTCTTGGTTCTATAAGTAGCAAAACTGTATCTCTCTTTCGACTACTGAAGCTGAGTACATTGCCGCGGGAAGCTGTTGTTCTCAGTTAGTCTGGATGAAACAAATCCTCTCTGAGTATGGTATGAGGGTAAATTCGGCTCAACTTTTCTGTGACAACACCAGTGCAATAAATATTTTGAAAAATACCGTCCAACGTTCATGTACCAAAGATATTGACATTCGCTACCACTTTATTCGTAATTTGGTGGAGGACGGAACTATTGTGTTGGATCAATATTAACAGTTAAATTCGAAAGTGTTTAATCTGTAAAATTTATGTGCATGATTCTCAGGATATTCATCATGTCGTTCAATCTGTTGTCAGTCATTCTAAAAGAAAATCAGCTTACTGGTCCTAATTACATTGATTGGAAGAGGAACTTTGACATAGTGTTGACTGTTGAGGGTTATAAGTTTGCTATCACTTATGTTTGCCCGGCGGTGCCGGCAGCTGATGCTCTTGAGCAGGAGAAAGAGGAGTATGTTCGGTGGAACATCCGTTTTGATGAGGAGTATGCTCCTGAAGCAAGCTTTGAGATCTTGGAACATCCGTTTTGATGAGGTGATCCAGTCGTACGGGTTCACTCAATGTCTGGATGAGCACTGCGTTTACAAGAAAATCAGTGGGAGCGTGGTAATATTTCTTGTGCTTTACGTAGATGACATACTGCTTATTGGAAACAGTAAGAAGGAGTTGTCAGACGTAAAGGTGTGGTTGTCTAAGCAGTTTTGTAATGCCCCGTTTGATTGTTGAATTTTTTGGAATTATTTATTATTATTATTATTATTATTATTATTATTATTATTATTATTATTATTATTATTATTATTTATCTTTATTTGTTGTTATTATTATTTGAATGCTAAAAATTATTAAATGTCTAATATGATTTATTTGTCAAATTTCTTAATTGTCTAAATATTATTTAATTGCTAAATTGTAATTAATTGCCTAATTGTCTAAGTGTTTTTATTTAATAAAAAATGTGTATTTGTAATTTTACTAATATTATTATTATTTTAAAATTAAATTGTGTGTATTATAAATATATATAATATCCAGTTTATTTATCGTGCGATTTAAAATCTCGAGCCGAACCAATTTAATTTTACGTCTAGTCGGGCCCGAGAGCCAAGTCGTTTCATTGAACCAGCCTTGAATCCGTGAGCCCGGCCCGTGTGAACCGTGCTCAAGCCGAACCGGCCCAAATAACTTGCAAATTCCGCCCATTACACATCAAGCCCTCCTATCGTTATTAAGGCCCTAATCTTCTTTCATCCGGCGCAACTCATTTTTTTCGGCCAAATTGCATCAAAAACCTTGACCTTTGCCTAAATTGCAAATAAATCTCAACTTTTTTAAGTTTGCCATAAAATACCTCACCTTTTAGTTCTGTTGCATTGTAAGCTCCGATGAGATTTCCGAGCTCGTCCTTGCTGATGTGTCCGACGAGGTGATGAGATGTCCAAGTAAAAAAACTGACGTGGCTTTTATGCCTTATAACATCAAAAACCCATTTCCACATCACAATTTCTTCATTTCTTCCATTCCCAATTTTCCCCCTCTCTCTGCAACCCTAATCACGATTCTTTCATCCCCAAAATTGAGGCGCTGCAAAATTGAGAGCCAATATCAACGAGACAGAGGTGGAGCTCCAAAAAATTTGTTGTGTCATCAATGGATAACAGGTATTCCCCCTGAGCCAAAAGATAGGGTTTCGTGATTTGGGCATTCTTTGTAGAGATTTTGAAAAATTGGTTAATTCTTTGAAATTAGGTTTTTCATATTCTAAATTAGCTTATAACTGGAATGTATCTTTTTTTAGTAATTGTATGTATGTTTAAATGTATCCATATTTGAAACTTGCAGGGATGAGTTCTCCATTTATATAAACCATGGTGGAAAATTCAATAGGACCAGTTTAGGGATGGAATATGATGGATTTGGTTTTAAGATTTTACATGACTTAGATGTCGATAGGTTTGGTTATCTAGAGTTAGAGGATGAAGTGCAAAACCTTGGATACACAAGTTGGGGTCCGTTTTATTACAAAGTTCCAGGGGTTGAAGGGTCTGATTCTATGAGACTTGTCCATAATGATGATGGAGTAATGGAGATGATTGGATATGTTCAGAAAGGAGAGAAGGTAATTGATGTTTATGTGGATAACTGCTTGGAAGAAGAAAATGAGGGTGATCATAATTACTCTGAAATTCAGACTCATGAAGATGAGCATATTGTGATGATACCAATGGGGAAGGACAGTACTGAGGGGAAAGGCTTTTCTGATAGTGGTGAA
This sequence comes from Striga asiatica, assembly GCA_008636005.1. NCBI lineage: Eukaryota > Viridiplantae > Streptophyta > Magnoliopsida > Lamiales > Orobanchaceae > Striga > Striga asiatica. Next base: position 2,144,185 of record BKCP01008293.1, read on the forward strand.
GATGAAGATTATGTGCCTGTAGATGAGAGTTCATCTAATGATGGATTGTCAGATCATGAACTTGCTTCAGATGATGAAGAGAGAATTGTTGCCAGGAGGAATTTTAAGGAATATAAGAGGGCTGCTCCATCTGAGGAGGATGTTAATTATGTACAAGTGGAATTTCCTGATGATCTACCAGAACCACAATCTGAGGGTTCAGATTATGACCATGCTGTAGTATCAAACTCTTCCAGTGGTGATGAGTTTGATGTTGATGAGGGGAGAACTAGGAGTAAAAAAAAAAAAGATCTTTTATGATCCAAACTGTGATCACAAAAACTTTGATTTTGTGCTTGGGATGAGGTTTGAATCTGCAGAACAGATTAGAAGGGCTATACAAAAGGTTGCCATTGTCAATGGTTACAACATAAGAAATGTCAAAACCAGTAAAAGGCAGATACATGCCAAGTGTGTTGGGGGCTGCCCTTGGAGTCTTTATGCTTCTCCAATTAGGTCTGAGGGTAGGTTTACAATTAAGCACTTGAATCCTGAACATAGATGCCATAGGGATGTGCATACTAGGCAAGTGACAGGAGATTGGATTGCTAGGGAGTATATTGGCATTTTTAGGAAAAATCCAAATTTCACAATAGATCAATTGGCAGATGACATATTAAGGAATTATACTGTTCAACCTACCAAATGGAAGCTGTATAGAGGGAAATGAAAGGCTTTGGAAATGTTGAGAGGATCCATTTCTGATCATTATGCCTCTCTTAGAAGTTATATGGCTGAGCTACAAAGAGTTGATAGGGATGGAAGATTTGAGTTTCAGTTACAAGAAGGTTCTGTGTTGAAATCCTTCTACATTGGATTTAGTGCCCTTAGGAAAGGTTTTTTACGAGGTTGTAGGCCAATCTTAGGCTTTGATGGTTGCTTTCTAAAGACCTTTTTAGGTGGTGCACTACTTTGTGCCACAGCAAAGGATGGAAATAACCAAATGTACCCTGTGGCTTGGGCAGTGGTTGAAGCTGAGAATGAAGCTTGTTGGAAATGGTTTTTGTCCATTTTGTTTCAGGATTTGGGAATTGGTGATGGCCTTGGTTTAACTTTTGTCAGTGACCAACAAAAGGTAAGATCATATTCATCTGTACTTAGTTAGTTGTACTTTTATTTTTCTGTTTGTATTTTTTTTTTTTTGTCTTTTCTTTTTACTTACTAGTTATGTCTTATTGATGAATAGGGATTAATGAATGCAATTGAGGACCTAACACCATATGCTGAGCACAGAAATTGTGCTAGGCATGTTTATATGAATTGGAAAAAGAAATTCAAGGGCCAAGTGTTGAAGTCTATATTTTGGAGATTGGTGCTCAGCACACATAGAGCTGCATACAACATTGCTCTAGATGATTTGAAAGCAGAAGATGAGGAAGCATACAAGGACTTTTTAGAGAGAAATCCTTCCAGGTTTTGCAAGGCCTTTATTTCTCCTATGCCTAGATCAGACATGATTGAAAATAATGTTAGTGAAACATTTAATGGATATATTGTGAAGGCTAGGGGAAAGCATATTATAGAAATGCTGGAATGCATTAGGAGTGAGCTCATGCACAGACAATATAATAAGCTCATGGAGGTGAGTGGATTGACAGATACAATATGCCCTAGAATTAGGTCCAAATTAGAGGCTAACAAGTTCAAGTCTAGATTGTGTGTGACCCAACCAGCTGTAGGGGATAGATTTCAAGTGGCATGTGATGAAGACCAGTTTGTTGTTGATTTGAGAAACAGAACTTGTACATGTAGGCATTGGGATATCACAGGAATCCCTTGTATTCATGGTTGTTCTGCAATTAATTTTCTTCACAAAGATGCAGCTGATTATGTTCATGATTGGTATAGTGTTGAAAAGTACATTAGTTTGTATTCCACTGCCTTGGAGCCAATTAATGGTAAGAAATTATGGCCTGTTGCTTCTGGATATCCTATCAAGCCACCACCATTCAGAAAGATGCCTGGGAGGCCTAAGAAGAAAAGGAGAAGGGCACCTGAAGAAGAGAGAAAATTTGCCACAAAGTTGAAGAGATTTGGTCTCCAAATGACATGCCAAAATTGTCTTCAAAAAGGTCACAACAAGAAGACTTGTAAAAAAGAACCAGTTCAGAGAGAAGACAAGGTAACAAATATATTAGACAATACAAACTGAATTTAATATAACATATAATGAGGTATAATGTCATTTTCTTTTCATCTTGGCAGAAACCAAAAGGAAGGCCAAAGAAAAACACCCAATCTTCATCTGGAGTTCCTGTTGTGGAGCCAAACAATTCATCAATTCAGAGAGGAACTAAGTTACCAGTTAGAAGGAATGTGAACCATCGACATAGTTCAATGGTTCAAAAAGAGAGGGCAATGGTAGTTTTTATTTGCTTAATTTTTTAGTTTATGTATAGTTTAGATAGAAATCATCAATTAATTGGAATGTTGATACTTTATAGGCTAGGAAAGGATTTGGTCTCCTACAATGTGAAGAAACAGGCAATAGTTTTCTGAGGGTATGTACATGTCTTTTTCTGTTACCCTTCTTTTCATGAATTTAATTTTATCATAATTGTGCATAATAAAATTGTATGTTATTTTGTATTGCAGATGTCTTCTCATAGAAAGATTCACTCCATACCCTCAAAAGATTCAACATCAATTGGTGCAAGCACCATGTCACAGGCATGTTTTGTTATTTATTTATTTATCCTTTTTGGATGCATTTATTTGGCATAGTGAAAGTCTACTCTTAAGCTTTCAAGTGGGTGATGTCTATCAATGTTTTTTTAGTGGGTGATGTCTACTCTTAAGCTTTCAAATACTTATCAATGTTTTTTTAGTTGTCTGCTTATATCTATTTTGTGCTGCAGATTTCTGCTCATGTACCCTCAGGAGATTCAAGATCAATTGGTGCAAGCTCAAGTGAAAGGAGGACAGTTGCCACAGGCCTAAGAGATGACAATGTTTGCACTCAAGAGAGTGCATTAAACAATTGAAATTTGTGATCTTTTTTTGTATTTATTTTGGATTGAACAATGGTCTTGTGACAGTGTGGCATTAGACAGTTGTTGCTTGGATGAGAACAATTGTTTTGGATAAAACAACATAGTGCAGTCTTGTGTCTATTTTGCCTTATGATATTGTGGCATTACACAATTGTTTTGGATTAAGACATGTTTTTGGTGATAAAAATACAATGTACCAGTTTTTTGCCTTCAGGTTGCAATTATATTTATGTTGTTGTCTCTTTTACTTTTAGTGGTCTCATTTAGTGTATCATGATGTACATACTATCAACTAATAGAAAAATCAAATGTCACAAACACTATTACATTAAATAGCAAAGCTTGTCACAAGTCTTAATTGTTTTCCTGAAATGATGAAACTTCCATTTCTTAACTCCAACATAATGTAAAAAAGCAATGACCACCTCAAGTGGGAACAAAGCGAAAGACAACTAGGATTTATAAACCACAACCAAACCTACTACAAACTACCAGCAACACAAAAATTAAACAACACTTAAAGAACATTCAATCCACCAAAAGAGTACAAAGAAAACAGGCACACAGGCCACCAAAACAGGCACACACCCAAACCTACTTAAACAACTGGAACATTGGAACAAAGACAACAACAAAGAAGAGTGCAACTTTCAGAATTAGGAGTTTCTTCTCCAAATTTCCAGCTTTTCTAATAGCAAGGTCAAGTTGTAATTTCAATTCAACATTTTCTGTTACTTGAATCTCCAAGCTCTTCACCAACTCATTGTTCTCATTTTGTAACTTTCCTAACTCAACAACTTTTAACTCCAAGCTCTTCACCAACACATTGTTCTCATTTTGTAACTTTCCTAACTCAACAGCTTTTAACTCCAACCTCTTCACCAACTCATTGTTCTCATTTTGTAACTTTCCTAACTCAACAGCTTTTAGCTCCAACCTCTCTGAAAGAAGCTTCTCCATTACGTTCTTGCACATTAGTTGCTCTTGCAATATGTCCCTTTCTGCTTTAAGCTTAACAAAACAACCCTTTTGAAATGGTGGCAATTCCGGTTCGATCCGAACAAACATGGTACAAGGTTTTTTGATCTACGTAAAAAATAACTGATTGTCAAATTCATTCAAAATATTTCAAGCCAATTTGTCACATATTTGGGTAAATAATACAAAAGATTAACATGTTGGAGGCAGCTAGTTGTGAAGTTTTTACCTTATCCTTATGGTGGGGACATTTGCAGAATCTTCTTGCTGGGTTGTCACTTGTCATTGATGTAAACACATCTCCTTCCTCACCATGCTCACAGAATACCGCCCTAACCGAGCTGCCAGATGTTCTGAAGTGGCGATTGTTTGAGCTCGTGCGTGAATTATCAGACATTGTGGGCTGAAAGAATCGCGATTAGGGTTGATATTGCAGCGCCTCAACTCTGTCTCGTTGATATTGGCTCTTAATTTTGCAGCGCCTCAATTTTGGGGATGAAAGAATCGCGATTAGGGTTGCAGAGAGGGGAAAAATTGGGAATGGAAGAAATGAAGAAATTGTGATGTGGAAATGGGTTTTTGATGTTATAAGGCATAAAAGCCACGTCAGTTTTTTTACTTGGACATCTCATCACCTCGCCGGACACATCAGCAAGGACGAGCTCGGAAATCTCATCGAAGCTTACAATGCAACAGAACTAAAAGGTGAGGTATTTTATGGCAAACTTAAAAAAGTTGAGATTTATTTAGAATTTAGGCAAAGGTCAGGGTTTTTGATGCAATTTGGCCTTATTTTTCTGTTGGCTCAATCTCTTTTTCTCTCGCGACCTTTAAGATCGATCAAAATCCCAACCCGATCGCACACCCTCATATTTTGCAGAACCCAATTAACGAAATGATAATCGATCGAAACTTCTCCAAATTGATCGGAAATCTCAGCTCTCTCGCAGCCCCGACGCCACCTTCAATCCCTCACCGGCGAGCAACAGGTTCCTTGTTCAATCCCGAGCAGTACCGCCGACGAACATGACGAGATGAATTCTCGTCGGCGACCTTCATTAAGCAGCAGCGACGGTCGTCCTTTTCTCACCATCGCCGATGAACTCCGAGTAGCAGTATCGACCCTCTTTCTGTCCGTACACATCGAGAATCCTAGCAAGCGAGCCCTTATTCGAATTTCAGATTCCATCGAACCTCCATCGCCAGGAGCAACAGTACCTCGTTCGATCGAGCACCAGGGGACCTTCGGGCAGTATTTGAAGCGGCAGGTCATGCCTCCATCTCCGTCAGCAGCGGGCCACGCGTGACGAGCAGCAGATTCCGGCGTGCCTCTTCTTTTCACTCAAACAACAGCGACCTTCGTGTGTAGCAGCAGCGCCGGCCAGTTCGCGCGAGAGAGAAGAGAGTCGAGCAGAAACGGGCCTCTCCATTTCACTCGAGTGGCGGCGAGTCACTCTGACAGGCACTTGTTGCCGGGATTTGCAGCGACGAGCCGAGAAGAGGAATCCGAGAATAGCAAATCAAACCAGCAGCCCTTTTGCTTTTTGGTTCAGCGGCTAGTCGAGAGTTGAGCTGTCTTCCGAGTTCATTAGCCAACCGTTTTTCTATTCTCGTTCAACCCTCCTTTGTTCCGTTTTTCGAGCGTCTTTCTCGAGAACGGTACAAGGCTCGACCCGTCTCGTTTAATTTTACGCCTTGTTTATGTTGTGTTTTTTATTGTTGAATGTGATTATCGAATTCATGTGATTGTGCCTATGTTAAATTTTGTCTTCATGGGTTCGAATTTGGGTCGATATATATGTGAATGTGTGTAGACGAACTCGTCGATTTTGAGAAATCGAACGAGAGCTCGTCATTCGTGTATAGGACTGTGGAAAACGGAACATTGTTGAGTTCTTGACCTTATGGCGAAGGCCTCGGACGAATTCGTCGTAAAACGAGTCGGTTATGAATTAATGAACTTGTATTGTCGCTATTTTTATAAATGTTTTTGTATATAAATTATGATAAACTGTATGCTGCTTGTATTGCCGTGAAATTTTGTGTGATAGTCCCTCTGCTGATAATACAGGTTGTGTAAAAATTTCGTATTAAAATGTTAAGTATAGCTATTTTTAATAATTGTATGAAATTCTGAGCAGAATCTTGTTAAATGCCTATTAAATTGAGTTGTGCTCCAAAATTTATGAAATTTGAGTATGTCGTTTTCCTGTATGTTTTATAGGTCGTGTAAAATTTTTGGAATTTTAGGGCTTCGTTTGCTATGTGTTAAAATTATTTGTTGAATTCAACAGTTTCGTAATTTAATTTTAATAAATTGATCTTTTGTGCTAAATTGCTGAAAAATTATGACTAGGTCTATTTTGTTATGAGTTTCAGCATATAAAAAGATTTGAGAATTTTTAGAGTTCATTTAGGTTCTGTTATGTGGAGAATTTGAAAATTTGCTGAATGTTGTTTTAATTTTATAAATTCACATGCTAAGTGTTTAAGGCCGATATTTTTACATGCTTCTGTTCATATGCTGAAGTTCCCTAGACGAAACATTTGAAGGCTTGAATTGTTCATTATCTTAGGTTTTTAATTTAGGCTCGTTTTATTGAAAAGCTTGCTCGAATTTTATAAAATAACACACTTTGAGTTTGGGGCTGAAAATTGGTGGTTTTGCTTAACTCTGGGAGGAGTAATTTTGGTTAAAATTTCAGAGCTTAAGTCATTGGGTAACCTGACCAACTGTTTTTATGTGATTAATGGCCATTATTTTCAAAATATGGTTTTGGAATTAAAATCGGTAATCGACTTGCTTTTCATTTTGTTGAGTGTTTGACTTGGTCAATCCTTAGATGGATTTATTTGAACTCCCATATGTGGTTTGGTTGAGTCTTGTGTCGAGTCTAAGTGTTCCAACGTCCACAGGATTTCACGAATAACTTAGTCGAATCATGTTCGGCTAAGAATAATTGTGATTTCCGTTTAAGTCAGAATAGATGTTGATTATAGCATCTGGACTTAATATAGGTGTTTGAGGATTTGAGCCCTCGACTTACCGACCTGTTTGTGTGACTTTTCTACCGAATTACTAGGTAGGTTTTATTTAAAAATTTGCTATGCTGTAAATGATATGAATGAATGTTAATTATTTGTAGTATGATCAAAGTATGCATATGAACCATGTAGCCTTCGATGTGAGCTGTACCGGTCATCCAACGGTTATCCCCGTAGCTATAGAACGTACCCGTTGGGTAATCTCCTTTGAGAATTTACTCCTACTGGCTTGGGCACCGATAGAAGCCCGAGGGGCATTCGGTATTTTACCCCGCAGTAGTCTATGCGTAGGTGTGCACATGAGTCTTGATTTTACGACGATCTTATGACGATATTATGATGACAGGAGATTGAGATATTAAATTGATTCTAATTCATGCTGAGTGACGATATTATGATGACAGGAGATTGAGATATTAAATTGATTCTTATTCATGCTGAGTTCATACTGTTGATTTGTTTGATTAATGTTTACTGCATAGTGGTGAGCACTACTTTTTCCTACTGTGCTCATCCCCACCTGAAATTCACGTTTAAGGTTAAGCAAGGTAGGCACGATGGCGGAGTAGAGCGAGTGGTGGTCGGTCTATATGACCGGTCTTATTATTTGTTAAGCTTTCGCATGTATGAATTCTGGATTTTATGACTATGAATTTGGAGTATTATTGCATTTATGAATATTGGATTTTATGACTTGAATAATGTTAAGGAGATGCTCCTTAGAATTTATGAATATTATTGAAACCCGATTTGGGTGATTTATGAATTTTGAGAAACCCGTTTTGGTAGATAGTAATATTGTTGATGATTGAGCTTGATGATTGATTGAGTATTGAGAAATTGGTTAAGTATTGAAGTTCGTTTTGAAAATGAGTAGCGGCTCAGGTGTTTTGAAATAAATTTGAAAAATTTATTCTGATTTTCGGCAAATAAAAGTGGGGCGTTACAGTTTGGTATCAGAGCCAGTCTGCGTTTCTGTAGACTGGTATACTTGAATTATGTGAACTCTGTGAAAATACGTGATGTAAGTTATGACCACTCGCTTCCGTCGTGCCTCGCCAACTCAGGTATGAGTTTCATATGAAATTTTGAATCGATTATGAGTTACCTGATTTATGAGATAATATGATGAGATGTAAACCGGGGCTTAGAAATTTATCCTCATACTTTTAAACGTTCTGGAACTCTAGATGAGTGTCGAACCTTAATTGTATGAACTTGAACTCTAGCGATATAGAGTTAAGTTCTAACTTGAGGTTTTGTTTGTTTAGAAATTCGACATGATATTATCGAGCTGAGTCCTGTGTATAACAGTCTTCTCGATGTATTTTGGTGTCTTCGGAAGAGGACTATTCGCGAGTCATCTCGAAAGGAGAAGACTTAAACGAAGGGAGCAGACAACCAGAGAAGTCCCAAGTGTGGGATATTTGGAGGTCTGTAACCATGGTTGTTAAGACCATTAAATGTGTATTTGACCCCCAATCAAATGCGAGCTGGAGTAGGGTCTGGGTGCCTTGTGCATACTTAATGTCCGACCCCGAGGAGTGTTGGGGAAACTTAATGCGTAACACTGTCGCGACTCTCGAGAGTGGCTAGGCCTCGAGAAAGACGATAGTGACCTATTCATTTGCGAAATTCTATCCGTATTTTGAGCCGCGAGCGATTTCTAGTGACAGCGGAACTTACCAGGAACAACTTGAACCGATGATGAAAACAGTGAATCGTGGACTCATGAAGGCGAAGCAGTCGTGCTTCCTTTCTTAAATTCTTGTCGTCTTGTATACTCTTGCGAACCTTTTTCCCATTCGCATGGCAAACAACTTTGAATTGTGCTTAAGGCTTTTTTTTTTTTGTTATCCGATTTCCATATTTTGAAGATTTCGTTTGATTTTCCCTTACTTTTGATTCGCTGGGTATACTATTTTAAGCCTCCCAACTTTAAAATTCGTTTATCTTGAAGTTTAGCTAATTTTGGTTTATCTTATGTTGGGAATTGCCTTTGTTTTGAAAAACCTGATTTCAAGTGAGAATAAGCATCTTCTTATTTCTGCTTATCCTTATTCTCTTGCGAAGTATGAGAGATTCGTTCGAATTCCATCGCCAAAATATCACGAAGACTCGAGGGCAAAAATTTTTCTATCGCTACTTTTGTGAATAACCTAACCTCGAGGGGGACAATAATTATTCACGCTCGACATCGAGATAAACGCACAGAACTGAAGCCAGCACAATTCGGCTCAATAAGAAGATGGAGTGTTTTTCTACCTTTAAAGATTATGCAGAAGCCTTTTAAGGAGGATAGACGAGACAGAAACAAGCACATCGCGTAGTGCAGACCCGTCCTTATTCTAAATCTTGTTCATCGTAAAAATTTTTGTTCTTTTCCTCCTTTCGGAATCCCGGGAGGAACTCCGCGTTCAAATTCCTAAGTGTGAAGAGTGAGAAGTGAGTTGCATTCGTTTAGGACTGCTGACACGAGTAGCTACCCGATGAAGAGCTGACGTGTCGGCCGACGCTGTTAATTGGAAGAGTCGAGGTGAGCTAGTTATTGTATCTCTCGGCAGGAGCTGCTGATTGGAGATTATTCCCGACTGAATAACTGTATTAGAATTTCATTTAGAATTCTCGTCTATCTCAATCGTTGATCTCTTCGCGTATTAGAATGTGTCGTTGGGAAAGGAAGTGGACTTGGAACTCAGACTTATACCTTTCTATTTTCGGGAACCCTTGAACTTTGAAATTGTGGAATACCTGAAATATATGTTGTTTTGTTGACCCCAAAATTTTTGAAATTTGGTAAAACCATTCCTTTTTGGTAGCCTTGAATTGTAACTCCTTGTGAAAACCTGGACCAAACGCTGATCCTAACTGGGTGTAGCCACGCGAAGTGGTGGCCGAGCACGCACGACCGTGCTGAGAGACGAGAGGCTTGCGCGCGGCCGACCGTTGACTCGCATGCGAACTGCAGCCGCCATCACCGAACGCACAAACTCCCCAGGCCAGCGTGTGTGGCCAAGCCTCGACCTTACAGCTGGTCTCCGAGTAGGTGGGTACGCACGCGTCCCAGCACCCCGCTTATGCAGTGTAATGCCCTATTTATTTGTGGATTATTTGAGGATATTATTATTATTATTATTATTATTATTATTATTATTATTATTTTTTGTGATAATATTTATATTTATTTTCTCTTGAATGCCATAATATTATTAATTACCAAAATGTGATTAAATGCTAAATGTCTAATTGATTTTCGTGATTTATTAAATGTGAATAATGTGTATTAATATATGTGTAAAATATATTTATTATTCGGTTTATTTTAACGTGCGTTTGAGTTTATATCGAGCTCGAGAATATTCGCGCGAATCGAGTCATTTTATTTTGGCAAAATAAATTGAGAGTTTGAGCCCGAGAGAACTGTATGTATTCAATCGGTGTCCCGGCCCACAATAGCCCGCGACCCGAGTTGGGCACGGCCCGACAGATTTTCCTCCCTCTTTATTTTTTTCGCGTGATGTGTGTGCGTGTGGAATTTTCTTGTGATTTAAAAAAAAAGTCAAACCTAATTTTATTTGGGTATATATATACAACTTGTGTATCCATCTCCTTCTCTGTACATATTTTACGCCGCAACACAAATCCCATGACTCTCATCTCTCCCTCGTCGCTCTCGATCGCGTATGGAAGAGAAGAAAATCCCTCGCAACTTCAATCTCTCTCTCTTTTCTCTCAATCGATCGTTGCCCCTCATCATCCTCTCCTCTCGCTCAATATCCCGTAGCCCTCCATTGTCATCCGTCCATCATCGCTCGATCATCATCGTCTTCATCTTTGGCGCCCAGCAACCCTGCAACCATCTCCGGCGACCTCGGTTTCGTGATTTTTTTCCGGCGAGTTTGTTTTTCCTGCGAGCAGTCCACGACGTCCGGTAACCCAACAGCACTGTCGCGCCGCGACCTCCTCGCTGTCGCGCCGTGACGCCTCCCAGCAACTCCCGTCACGCCGCGTCCAACCTGTCACGCCGCGACCAGAGCCCCGTCACGCCGTGAAGACCGCTGCCACGACCTGCAGGCCCTCGACGACACTCCTTCGTGAGCAACAGGGCCGCTGCTCCACCTCTCTGCCGTGAGCCTCAGGCGAGCGATTTCCGGCGACCCCCTTTCTGCCGTGCTGCTCCTCGTCGGGCCCCTGCTCCTCCTCGCAGGCCCGTTTCAGCGCCTCCTCGAGCCGCCACCTCCGCCGAGCCCAGCCACCGTCGAGTCGAGCTCCGTCGGCCAGTTTCGGTGAAACCACAGCAGCCCTTCCGGCGAACCCCTTTTCCCGGCGAGCTCTTCTCCTGCGCAGCACCACCTTCGACGGGACGTCTCGGCCATCGCTGCAACCCCGCAATCGTGACGGACCACCGCAGCTCTCTTCTCGGCGAGCCGCGCGAAGCCGTCGAGCCCCGTCGAGCCGTCTTCTCTCGTTCGAACCTTCTCGCTCGTTTCTCGAGAACGGTACCTCATCGTTTTTCCGTCTCATTTAATTCATATATGTTTCGTTGAATTGTTCATGTTCGTAAAGTGCTCGTGTTATATATGATGTGATTTATTAAGTGAATATGTGCAAATATATGAATTTTTGTGATTGTATGTGTTCGTATGTACGGGATCTCTTCGATTTTCTCAAAAATCGAACGAGACCTCGAAAGTCGTGTAATTCGGTGGATAATGGAACAATGTCGAGTCCTTGGTCTTATGAAAAGGCCTCGGACGAGAAAATTTTATGTTGTGATTTAATTGCCAAGTTGTCGAGCTTGTTAATCGTTGTTTCGGTGTTCGAATTTTTAAAAATAGCTCGTTGCTCGAAACGATGTGAAATTTTGAGGGTTGTGTTATCTGTTCACTCTCTGCCTTGTGTAAAAGTTTCGTAATTTTTGGAGGCCTGTAGCTATTTTTAATAATTAAATTGTAATCTGTCCAGAATATTGTTAAATGTATAAAAAATTCATGCCTGCCTGAAATGAGCTGAAATTCGAATATGTCGTGCCTCGGTGACTTATATGTGTTGTGTTAAATTTTTAGAATTTTTGGAGTTGATTTGATGTGGTAAATATTTTATTTATCGTATCTGCAGAATCGATGTTGGAATTTTTATAAATTGATTACTGCATGAAAAATTCTGAAATTTTACTGAGAGACCTATATTGTGTGTTTAATCATGTTTGTAAAATATGGGAATTTGTGGAGTCCGTTTGGATTCAGTTTGGGTTTAAATTTGATAAACTGCTGTTGCTCGTTTGAAATTTTAAAAATAGCAGCAGTTACCATTTAAGGCTGAGATTTTTACAAGTGGACTTTGGCATACTGTATGTTGTTGTGTAAAATTTTCAAGATCAGATTCATTCATTAAGTCTGAGTATGAATTAATGTGCCCATTTTGGTGATATGTTGTTTGAATTTTATAAAATAGGGTATCTTGAGTTTAAAGCTGAAACTTTGTGATTTTTCATGTTTCTAGGAGATGAAATTTTGTGTAAATTTTCAGAGCTTAACTTGTAGGGTAGCTTGACCATCTATTTTCATGTGATTAAATGATTTTTATTTCCGAACATAATTGATATATGAAAATTTGGGAATCGACTTGCTTTTCGTTTTGATGTGAGTTGACTTGGTCAATCCTTAGATTGATTTGTGTGAACTCCCTTACGTGGTTTGGTCGAGTTTAGTGTCGAGTCTTAGTGTTCCAACATCCACAGGACTTCACGAACTACTTAGTCGAAACGAGTTCGACTAGCTAGGTCTGTCTTGTGATTTCTGATTTAAGTCGAGATAGATTCTGATTGTAGGGTCTTGTCATAATGTAGGTGTTTAAGAGGTGTTGACCTCGCCTCGTTTCTGGATTTGTGATTCTGTGAACTGTTGCTGCTATCAGGTGGGTACATTTATGATGTATTCCATAATTATCGCACTTCCTTATTTCGTGTAATGTTTCTTTTGAAAATTTTTGTATGCATGAGAACTCTAGTCTAAGTGTCCCGAACGCTAGTGCCTTTGATGAATGCGAAAGCAGTGGAAGTCGCCTGCCCGTCGTATCCGGGAGGTGGACGCCCGAATCCGTGTAGAGCGGAGGGGATTGTCTGATTTACTCGAATCCGTGTAGAGCGGAGGGGTAATTCAACTTCACTGTCTCCTGGAAAGGATCCCATGTACCATCGTATCCGGGGGTGGGAAGGTTTCCAGTTACAGCCATGCCGTCGTATCCGGAAGGTTGTTGTATGTACATAGGAGGTTTGCGACAGGGCCGGGTAAGGGGTTTAGGCTATGAATTCTATGCATACCGGTACCGATATTGTACACTGCGATTGCTTGTTTGTAAAATTATTATACGGAATAATCGTGCGATAATGGTGAGCTTGTTGGTTGCTCACCCCCACTATTTTCTTGTTGTTGTCTCTCTTCCTTTGGTTTAGGTTGAGGCGAGCTGGAGGCGGTGGCGTAGGACGAGCGAGATGGTGGTCACTGTTTGATGTGTCTTTGCTTCCGCCTATTTTTATTATATGATGAACTACTTGCTTTTATTTTGGATCATTTATGCTTCAGTTTGAAACCATGTTTATGTTGGATGAACCGTGGATTTATGTTAAACTTTTTGGATGATGTTGAGACTTGAATAAGCTAGTTTATTTTTATAACTGTTGGCTTATGCATGTGTAGGATTTATTTATTTGTCGTAATTTGTTCAATTGTTACCGGTTGTTAAGTAGCGCCCATTGAGCTTTAAATTTTAAATTGATTTTTGAAAAAGAAAAAAAAAATATACTCTGATTTTCATTAAATAAATTCGGTAAATTCTTTAAAATAAAACGGGGCGTTACAGTTTGGTATCAGAGCCAGTCTTGCTTTTCTGAAGACTGGTTCATTTGTGATTAATTGTTATATTACCATTGACCACTCGCTTCGTCTCGCCGCGCCAGCTCAAGGTATGAGTTTATTTGTTTTGATTATTGTGAATAACGTGATTATGGTTTGTTCTTTTTATTGGGGCTTAGGAATTTACCCTCCGTTTATGCGGACTTGAACTCTAGTGGTATAGAGTTAAGTGCCGACTTTAGAGATTTTTGGTTGTGAGTTTTGATTTGGTGTTATCGAGTTAAGTTCGGTCTATAGCAGTGCTCTCGTTGTGAGTTTCTGTTTAGTACCATCGAGTGAGAATCATTCGTAAGCCATCTGGAAAGAGAAGGCTTAAGTAAAGGGAACAGACAACCGATGGAGTCCCAGGTGTGGATTATTCGGAAGTCTGTGACTATTATGGCTAGAACTATTAGACGCGTGTAGAACCCGGTCAATGGGAACCGGGAGTGGAGTGTAAGTGTCGGTTTCATGTCGATGATCCGACCACTTGTGTTTGTAGATTCATGGGGATCAGTTTAATGGCTGATTCTCCCTTGTTATAATTTGTTCGTTCTTATCCATTCGTTTTCTCGTTAGTTCGTCTTGTGAAATCCTTCGTGGGTGTTAGAACTCTGTTGTTGAGTCATTGATACCCTCTTCTTTTGTTATGTATGGCTGAGTTGTTGCCAAAATAATTCGAGCCTTGATTTGTCATCCGAACCTTCATTCCGTGATCGTCGTTCTTTTAAGAGTTGGGTTTGGAAAACCTCTTTTTGAAAATCTTTCATTGATGACTTTTTGGTCGCTGATTTGACCCCTTAAACTCGGTTGATAGGCTTTGAACTCTTCTGATGAGTAAAAGTTCTGTCTCTTATGTTTCATCTTGAGCAGGAACCAAGTCAATATCTTTTTTGTGTTGGGTGATGTTGCCAATGTTTTGCGAATGCGCGTCCAGTTTTTCTGGTTTTTCGATTTTGTATGTGATATGCTTTCATTGCTGTTTTGGAGCCTTGAAACCCCGTCTTCTCTTGTTGTAACCTTCTTGTAAATTTTAGATCAGCCTGTTGCCGTTCATGAGGAACAGGAATCGCGTGTTTGTCATTTTCTCTTATTTATCGATAATTGCCCCGGAAATCCGATCGTTGCATAGTCATTTTCTCGTGTAAATCGCAGCAGTTGGAGTCTTTTATTTTTGCAGTTTTTACCATGCTTCTGGTAATCTGGGAACCTCGACGTCTTCATGCGAATTGTAGTTCTGTCTCTTACGATTCAAACGGCGCAAGATTCATTCAGGGATGCGTTCAAGATACGAACTTCGTGCAATCAGATTTCTGGAAATTTGCAGCAAATATTAACATGCGAGTTTGATCCGTTTTCAACCCTTTAACCTACCGTTCCCGCTTTTGGTACCCGAGTGATATTCCTTTGTCCTTGATTGCTACTTTTTCGCATAGTAGTCAAGTTTGAATTGTATTTCGTGACCCATTTTTATTATTTGATTTTCGTTCCGTGACAAATTCGCTTTATTTTTCTTTTCCTTGCGTAGAATTTTGGGGATGGAGTTGAGCCTCGAACCTCAGTTTCTATTGATTCTTATCTGATATCGAACCGCGTGCAGTAACTTTGCTAAATCGATGTGAAGGTCGAGTTGAGAATACCTTAGCTTCGAGATAGCCAGCGATAAAATTTTTCTTTCGTGATCTATTCTAACGTTGAACCGAAGTGGCGTGCGTGAGAATCACCGAATACCTGATCGGGAGGAGCCTCGACACCTTTCTAGGGATGTTTTTGCCATAGGAGAATCTTTTAAGGAGGGTAGTCGAGCCTGATGTAACCACATCGTGAGGTGCAGAACCGTCTTCGTTTTTGAATTGTGATTATCGTAAATCTTTGAAAAACTCTCATTCTTTTTCCCTCCGGAGTTTCGAGAGTGAATCTTTGTATTTTATTTGATTCTTTGGCAATCCTCTGAAAACTCTTGTTTTTGTCATTTGGAGTTTCATTTCAAGATTTGCAACCTGATATACTGATTAAGACGAGCAGTTTCGTTTTTTTTTCGCTTGTCTTATATCGTTCCTTTCGATTTTGGTGATGCCATTTCAGTCTGGGTACTTCATTCATACCCGGATCGATTAGTCGTGCTTTATTTTTATCGTTGATGACCCATATTCGAGACGCGATCGAGACGAATCAACCAAGGAGGCTTCGTGATGAGATCCAGAATCGTGAAAATCTTAGCAGCGTAGAAATTGAGCTCGTATAGGACTGCCGGCACGACTAGCTACCGGAGTTAGAGCTGACGTGACGGCTGACACTGTTAGTCGGAAGAGTCATGCGAGCTGATCAACTGCATTGTTCGGCAACGACCGCTGAGTTGGGATTATTCCTAGCTGAGGATACCAATATTCGATTCTTTAGGAGATTCCTCCGTATCTCTAGTGTTTGATATATGTTTGATAATGTCTTTGTTGAACCCTAATGTTTGTCGATTTGAAGGTTTTGTGAAAACCTTTCCTTTCGAGCTACCTGAGATAGTGCGAACCTTAAATTAGAGTAATTCTTTTCTGTACCTCGAACCGAACGCCGATGCTGACTGGGTGTAGTCACGCGAAGTGGTGGTCGAGCATGCGATCCCGTGCTGAGAGACGTGAGGCACTGCAGGGCCGATCGTTGACTAGCACGAGAGCTGCAGCCACCATCACCAACGCATGAGCCAGTGTGTGGCCGAAACCTTGACCTTGCAGCTGTTCTCCGAACAGATGTGGGCACACGTCCCAGCGCCCCGCTTATGCAGCGCCAGTGTGTATGACATCTCTCGGGTGACAGTGCATTTAACCTAGGACTGGCTATGTCCTTTTATATCGTTATAATGGGATCATCGAGCATCCCTATTTGAGAGTCGGTTTCTGCGATAGAAATTGTTTTCGAATATCTAGTCGATACTTCCTATACCGCATATGAGTTGTTACTCGTGTCGGCAGGAAACGCGGCTTTGTCACCGATATCGAGCAGAATCGTGGCTTCTGTAGGTATCAGTGTTGAGTTTGTGGTGTTGTTGTTGCTTTGTTAGCCTTTTGTATGAGATCCCGTGGCGGCTCGTTTGATATGGACGCACGGATCACATTGGGATCGTGGGCAAGTTGTCAGCGTGACCCGGGCACGAGACTGAACTTGGCACCGCGTAGAAATCCAGATAGTTATGCGTTTAGGACATGCTGTCGAAAGCCTGAGAGACTGGTTATGAGTCTGGTGTACTCGATGGGTGTGTCGTGTGGAATTTATTACCATAAGAAAATGTGCTTATAGCAATGGCTATGAGTGACGATCTTGATGGTACCGTACGAGGTTCTGAGTACGGAAAGAGGCGTTGTATGCCTCGAGTTCTGGGAAGAGAGAGGAAGTATCAGCCACGTATGTTGGTCCTTTCGTGATTCTCGACGTCTTAGCCTGACGGTTAACCTCATCACCGGAGCTTGCATGAGTGCACGACCTGTTCGGTGCCTCGTGGAGAGGGGACATGTGCGTGACTCTAGGCACGAGGCGATCTTTGACGAGCTGCATGTGGGCAGAACCTTACCTTTGATGAGGTACCGGTGACCTACTGGATTGACGAATCCAGCAGGGAGAGTCCGGAAGAGGTACTCGTCAAGGTCCGGCGGGGTAACCATGGCTAGTTCCGTGTGACTTGGTAGAGTAGGAAGATTCGGACGGAGTATCCGAGTTGAGTGGTTTGAGCTTCTCTCGTGTGTCAATCGTCCAGTTGGATGATTTTTCTTGGATTTCCGGGGACGGAAATCGTTTAAGGAGGGTAGACTGTAATGCCCCATTTATTTGTGGATTATTTGAGAATATTATTATTATTATTATTATTTTTTTTTTTTTTGTGATAATATTTATATTTATTTTCTCTTGAATGCCATAATATTATTAATTACCAAAATGTGAGTAAATGCTAAATGTCTAATTGATTTTCGTGATTTATTAAATGTGAATAATGTGTATTAATATATGTGTAATATATATTTATTATTCGGTTTATTTTAACGTGCGTTTGAGTTTATATCGAGCTCGAGAATATTCGCGCGAATCGAGTCATTTTATTTTGGCAAAATAAATTGTGAGTTTGAGCCCGAGAGAACTGTATGTATTCAATCGGTGCCCCCGCCCACAATAGCCCGCGACCTGAGTTGGGCCCCGCCCGACAGATTTTCCTCCCTCTTTATTTTTTTCGCGTGATGTGTGTGCGTGTGGAATTTTCTTGTGATTTAAAAAAAAAGTCAAACCTAATTTTATTTGGGTATATATATATACAACTTGTGTATCCATCTCCTTCTCTGTACATATTTTACGCCGCAACACAAATCCCATGACTCTCATCTCTCCCTCGTCGCTCTCGATCGCGTATGGAAGAGAAGAAAATCCCTCGCAACTTCAATCTCTCTCTCTTTTCTCTAAATCGATCGTTGCCCCTCATCATCCTCTCCTCTCGCTCAATATCCCGTAGCCCTCCATCGTCATCCGTCCATCATCGCTCGATCATCATCGTCTTCATCTTTGGCGCCCAGCAACCCTGCAACCATCTACGGCGACCTCGGTTTCGTGATTTTTTTTCGGCGAGTTTGTTTTTCCTGCGAGCAGTCCACGACGTCCGGTAACCCAACAGCACTGTCGCGCTGCGACCTCCTCGCTGCCGCGCCGTGACGCCTCCCAGCAACTCCCGTCACGCCGCGTCCAACCTGTCACGCCGCGACCAGAGCCCCGTCATGCCGTGAAGACCGCTGCCACGACCTGCAGGCCCTCGACGACACTCCTTCGCGAGCAACAGGGCCGCTGCTCCACCTCTCTGCCGTGAGCCTCAGGCGAGCGATTTCCAGCGACCCCCTTTCTGCCGTGCTGCTCCTCGTCGGGCCCCTGCTCCTCCTCGCAGGCCCGTTTCAGCGCCTCCTCGAGCCGCCACCTCTGCCGAGCCCAGCCACCGTCGAGTCGAGCTCCGTCGGCCAGTTTCGGTGAAACCACAGCAGCCCTTCCGGCGAACCCCTTTTCCCGGCGAGCTCTTCTCCTGCGCAGCACCACCTTCGACGGGACGTCTCGGCCATCGCTGCAACCCCGCAATCGTGACGGACCACCGCAGCTCTCTTGTCGGCGAGCCGCGCGAAGCCGTCGAGCCCCGTCGAACCGTCTTCTCTCGTTCGAACCTTCTCGCTCGTTTCTCGAGAACGGTACCTCATCGTTTTTCCGTCTCGTTTAATTCATATATGTTTCGTTGAATTGTTCATGTTCGTAAAGTGCTCGTGTTATATATGATGTGATTTATTAAGTGAATATGTGCAAATATATGAATTTTTGTGATTGTATGTGTTCGTATGTACGGGATCTCTTCGATTTTCTCAAAAATCGAACGAGACCTCGAAAGTCGTGTAAGTCGGTGGATAATGGAACAATGTCGAGTCCTTGGTCTTATGAAAAGGCCTCGGACGAGAAAATTTTATGTTGTGATTTAATTGCCAAGTTGTCGAGCTTGTTAATCGTTGTTTCGGTGTTCGAATTTTTAAAAATAGCTCGTTCCTCGAAACGATGTGAAATTTTGAGGGTTGTGTTATCTGTTCACTCTCTGCCTTGTGTAAAATTTTCGTAATTTTTGGAGGCCTGTAGCTATTTTTAATAATTAAATTGTAATCTGTCCAGAATATTGTTAAATGCATAAAAAATTCATGCCTGCCTGAAATGAGCTGAAATTCGAATATGTCGTGCCTCGGTGACTTATATGTGTTGTGTTAAATTTTTAGAATTTTTGGAGTTGATTTGATGTGGTAAATATTTTATTTATCGTATCTGCAGAAACGATGTTGGAATTTTTATAAATTGGTTACTGCATGAAAAATTCTGAAATTTTACTGAGAGACCTATATTGTGTGTTTAATCATGTATGTAAAATATGGGAATTTGTGGAGTCCGTTTTGATTCAGTTTGGGTTTAAATTCGATAAACTACTGTTGCTCGTCTGAAATTTTAAAATAGCAGCAGTTACCATTTAAGGCTGAGATTTTTACAAGTGGACTTTGGCATACTGTATGTTGTTGTGTAAAAGTTTCAAGATCAGATTCATTCATTAAGTCTGAGTATGAATTAATGTGCCCATTTTGCTGATATGTTGTTTGAATTTTATAAAATAGGGTATCTTGAGTTTAAAGCTGAAACTTTGTGATTTTTCATGTTTCTAGGAGATGAAATTTTGTGCAAATTTTCAGAGCTTAACTTGTAGGGTAGCTTGACCATCTATTTTCATGTGATTAAATGATTTTTATTTCCGAACATAATTGATATATGAAAATTTGGGAATCGACTTGCTTTTCGTTTTGATGTGAGTTGACTTGGTCAATCCTTAGATGGATTTGTGTGAACTCCCTTACGTGGTTTGGTCGAGTTTAGTGTCGAGTCTTAGTGTTCCAACATCCACAGGACTTCACGAACTACTTAGTCGAAACGAGTTCGACTAGGTCTGTCTTGTGATTTCTGATTTAAGTCGAGATAGATTCTGATTGTAGGATCTTGTCATAATGTAGGTGTTTAAGAGGTGTTGACCTCGCCTCGTTTCTGGATTTGTGATTCTGTGAACTGTTGCTGCTATCAGGTGGGTACATTTATCATGTATTCCATAATTATCGCACTTCCTTATTTCGTGTAATGTTTCTTTTGAAAATTTTTGTATGCATGAGAACTCTAGTCTAAGTGTCCCGAACGCTAGTGCCTTTGATGAATGCGAAAGCAGTGGAAGTCGCCTGCCCGTCGTATCGGGGAGGTGGACGCCCGAATCCGTGTAGAGCGGAGGGGATTGTCTGATTTACTCGAATCCGTGTAGAGCGGAGGGGTAATTCAACTTCACTGTCTCCTAGAAAGGATCCCATGTACCGTCGTATCCGGGGGTGGGAAGGTTTCCAGTTACAGCCATGCCGTCGTATCCGGAAGGTTGTTGTATGTACATAGGAGGTTTGCGACAGGGCCGGGTAGGGGGTTTAGGCTATGAATTCTATGCATACCGGTACTGATATTGTACACTGCGATTGCTTGTTTGTAAAATTATTATACGGAATAATCATGCGATAATGGTGAGCTTGTTGGTTGCTCACCCCCACTATTTTCTTGTTGTTGTCTCTCTTCCTTTGGTTTAGGTTGAGGCGAGCTGGAGGCGGTGGCGTAGGACGAGCGAGATGGTGGTCACTGTTTGATGTGTCTTTGCTTCCGTCTATTTTTATTATATGATGAACTACTTGCTTTTATTTTGGATCATTTATGCTTCAGTTTGAAACCATGTTTATGTTGGATGAACCGTGGATTTATGTTAAACTTTTTGGATGATGTTGAGACTTGAATAAGCTAGTTTATTTTTATAACTGTTGGCTTATGCATGTGTAGGATTTATTTATTTGTCGTAATTTGTTCAATTGTTACCGGTAGTTAAGTAGCGCCCATTGAGCTTTAAATTTTAAATTGATTTTTTGAAAAAAAAATAATAAACTCTGATTTTTACTAAATAAATTCGGTAAATTCTTTAAAATAAAACGGGGCGTTACATGCAGCGCCAGCGAGCGTGCCGCCTCTTGGGTGACAGTACCCTAACCCCGAACCTTCGATTCAATTCGTTGACCGACCAGTTTTTGCTGAGCTATTTATGTTATCCCGAACCTTGAACCGAGAACCCTAAATGTGTATAAATCCTTAATCGATGATTTCTGATTAAGGAGCGTAGTCAATGAACCCCCTATGCCTTACTTGAGATTTTCTCGAGTCGGCAAAATTGGGGATGTCGTGTTGCTTTGGGTCAAGCCTTATGTTTGTGCATAAGGGTTGCGTTCGACTCGTGGAGTCGAAGACATGGGAGTGTGAGCTTGATGGTGTCGTGCTTTATGTATGTGGTACCGTTGTCATAGTCTCTGATGGAGATGCACGGTCTGTGATTAAATCGTGAGCAAGTTATCAGTGTGACTCGGATACGAGACTGAAACTTGGCGTCACGTGTCCACCTTGATGGTGAGGTAGTCGGAGTACGCTGACAATACACCGAACGACCGGTTGAGGTCTTGTGTGTTGTTGGGTATGAAGCAAGTCGTTGATACTCATGAGTATAGGATTAACCGAGCTGGGTCCCTTGCAAGAAGATGTACGCCTGAGCTCGGGCAGGACTGATCACCCTCCCAAACAAGAAGGTAAACATAGGCGCATATGGCGAGTCGGATTGGTTCTTGTATGTGAGTGTATGCCTTTTTGTAAAAAGACGATAAGACTCATGGGAACGGAATCGAGCTCCGGAGAGTGATGCCCGGACCTTGTGATTGGGAAATTCCTGTTTGAGTCTGTCGTTATCTTAGATGCGTGTTCTTTCGTATTTCCGAGGACGGAAATATTTTAAGGAGGATAGATTGTAATGTCTCGTTTGATTGTTGAATTTTTGGGAATTATTTATTATTATTATTATTATTATTATTATTATTATTATTATTATTATTATTTATCTTTATTTGTTGTTATTATTATTTGAATGCTAAAAATTATTAAATGTCTAATATGATTTATTTGTCAAATTGCTTAATTGTCTAAATATTATTTAATTACCAAATTGTAATTAATTGCCTAATTGTCTAAGTGTTTTTATTTAATTCAAAATGTATATTTGTAATTTTACTAATATTATTATTATTTTAAAATTAAATTGTGTGTATTATAAATATATATAATATCCGGTTTATTTATCGTGCGATTTAAATTCTCGAGCCGAACTAATTTAATTTTACGTCTAGTCGGGCCCAAGAGCCGAGTCGTTCCATTGAACCAACGTTGAACCCGTGAGCCCGGCCCGTGTGAACTGCGCTCAAGCCGAACCGGCCCAAATAACTTGCAAATTCGGCCCATTACACATCAAGCCCTACTATCGTTATTAAGGCCCTAATCTTCTTTCTTCCGCCGCAACTCATTTTATTTTTCTGTTTGCTCAATCTCTTTTTCTCTCGCGACCTTTAAGATCGATCAAAATCCTAACCCGATCGCACACCCTCATATTTTGCAGAAACCAATTAACGAAATGGTATTCGATCGAAACTTCTCAAAATTGATCGGAAATCTCAGCTCTCTCGCAGCCCCGACGCCACCTTCAATCCCTCACCGGCGAGCAACAGGTTCCTCGTTCACTCCCGAGCAGTACCGCCGACGAACATGACGAGATGAATTCTCGTCGGCGACCTTCATTAAGCAGCAGCGACGGTCGTCCTTTTCTCACCATCTCCGATGAACTCCGAGTAGCAGTATCGACCCTCTTTCTGTCCGTACACATCGAGAATCCTAGCAAGCGAGCCCCTATTCGAATTTCAGATTCCTTCAAACCTCCATCGCCAGGAGCAACAGTACCTCGTTCGATCGAGCACCAGGGGACCTTCGGGCAGTATTTGAAGCGGCATGTCATGCCTCCATCTCCGTCAGCAGCGGGCCACGCGTGACGAGTAGCAGATTCCGGCGTGCCTCTTCTTTTCACTCAAACAACAGCGACCTTCGTGTGTAGCAGCAGCGCCAGCCAGTTCGCGCGAGAGAGAAGAGAGTCGAGCAGAAACGGGCCTCTCCATTTCACTTGAGTAGCGGCGAGTCACTCTGACAGGCACTTGTTGCCTGGATTTGTAGCGACGAGCCGAGAAGAGGAATCCGAGAATAGCAAATCAAACTAGCAGGCCCTTTTGCTTTTTGGTTCAGTGGCTAGTCGAGAGTTGAGCCGTCTTCCGAGTTCATTAGCCAACCGTTTTCCTATTCTCGTTCAACCCTCCTTTGTTCCGTTTTTCGAGCGTCTTTCTCGAGAACGGTACAAGGCTCGACCCGTCGTTTAATTTTACGCCTCGTTTATGTTGTGTTTTTTATTGTTGAATGTTATTATCGAATTCATGTGATTGTGCCTATTGTTTGTCCTATTTTTGTTACATTTTTCGTGTGTATTTTCTCGTTCTTTTTTCCCATTTTGAATCATTTATGTGGTTTTAGAATCTTTTTGTCGTTTATTTCGTGTTTCCCGTCTTTGTTAGTATTTCTGTGTTTTTCGTGCGTTTTTCCAGTTTTCTTCGTTTCTCTTCTTGTTTTTAGTGTGTGTAGGTCGGAAGCCCCGGGAGGATCGAATTTCAGGCAAAAAGTAGTCGGGCAACCGTTATTAAATAGAGGAGTTCGTTGGGAGCACACAGAAAAAAGCGGAATCGAATTCCGATACCGGACGAGCCCGAACGACTCCAAAACGTGAAGTAGTACCAGCCTGCCTAGGCCCCGCGCCCGTGCCGCGTGCCACCCGTGTCTCACCGCGCCGCGCCAGTGCCACGACATGGACTGCAGCTCCCAGGCATCCCAGGCCCCGCACCGCGGCACCGCAACTCCTCGCGCCGCTCTGCTTCCTGACGCCGCGGTGTATGGTTCTCTCGCGCCGCGTCACAACATCTCCACCCGTGTTGACCTGCGCTTATAAATATAAGATCGGGATCGATCAAAAATTCATTCCCCCTCCTGGGGACGCAAACCCTAGCGAGAAAACACGACAAAAATTCCTTTCTCTTTCCCTTCTCCTTCTTCTTTTCGTTTCTTCTTCTTTTAATCTTTTTGTTCCATTTTTCTTCTTCTTTTTATTACTATCAAGGATTAAACTTTGTATTTCGAATTCAACTTTGGAACTTGAATTGATTGTAAGTATTCCTTTCTCTTATTTGATTCATGAATAATGGTTATTTGAGAGAAATGATTATGATTGTTGAATTTGATATTCGTAGCTAAATCTAATTACTAGGGATAGGGGATGATTGTTTTTGTTTAACGTGCATTTATCGGGCTCAAGATTGTTCATGCTTATGTGAGTTGAATTAATTCAGAATTGATGAATTTGTGCTTGATTGATTGATATAATCGAAGAGTGACACTTCGATCTTGCAATTGGAAACAATTGAATGTTAATTTGTCGACCTAGGGTTTGTCAGTTCTGTATGATTAGTTGATTAATCACCTTCTAGTTAATTAGCGACTTTCAGAACTGAAAGGGGAGAGGTCGTAGACCTAGGCTCGCATGAGGTAGATGATTTCGTCGTTGAATAATCTATGGGTTGAGATTGAAATACGTGCTTGTCGATGACCCGTCCCTTGTTACGAAAAGTTATTGGGATTGGGATAATTGGCTTGTGTTGTATGCTCGAGCTTGTTCGTCTATGTTCAATCCCTTGTTACGAAAAGTTATTGGGAGCGAATCGCTAGATGTTTAAGCGAGAGTGTCAATCTCGAACCGAGCAATTGATTGCCCGACTTTGCTAGAACTTGAATTAATTATCCCCGATTCCCTAGTTTCTCCATCTTTGTTTCGTTTATATTTTTAGGTAGAATATTGTTTTCATATTATTTCTTAGTTGGTAATTATTCGACCCCCATTCTGATTAGAGTGTTTAGAATTTATTTACATTTTGTGTGTTATCGATACCAAAGTTAAATTCC
The DNA here is from genome assembly GCA_008636005.1 of Striga asiatica. Classification (NCBI taxonomy): domain Eukaryota; kingdom Viridiplantae; phylum Streptophyta; class Magnoliopsida; order Lamiales; family Orobanchaceae; genus Striga; species Striga asiatica. Next base: position 2,169,608 of record BKCP01008293.1, read on the forward strand.
GAACCGCCTTCTTCGTAAGATCGACCCGGGAAACGAATCCTTGATTCGGTACTCGGTAAAATAATGTAATTTGTACACAACAAATTTGGCGCCGTTGCCGGGGAAGGCAAGTAGGATATTTAGTTTTGGTGTTTGATCTTATTTTCTGTGTTTCTCTTTATTTTAGTATTTTTAGTGTTTTTGTTTCTTTTGTACATATGTGTTTTTCTCTTTTGTTCTTGTTTTAGTTTTTCCCTTCTTTTCTCTTCTTTTTCCTTGGCTACGCGTGGTTGTTTAGTTCTGGTGTGCAGGTACAATGAATTTCAATCACGGGTACTCCTCCCTGCATTACCCATCTTGAAACGACGAGCCGCTCTGTTTCCCCGGGTACCACACCCAACCTTACCCGTATTCTTCCGAGCAGTGCTGGAACGATTTTCCGGTTGAGCAAACTTATGAGTCCCACGAGTTTAACGAGAAGCTCGACCAGATTCTCCATTTCATAGAGTCCAAATCAGCTCGAGAAGAAGAAGCTGCATACAATCCCAAACTCGATCTCGTCTTAGATCGATTGATGGCCCGAGCGAAACAAGAGGAGGAGATCGAGCTCAGATGTGCCCGATTGAGCGAGCAAGTGGAACGTCTAGCAAGGCGCATCGACTTGATAGAGTCCCAGGCCCACAAGCTCGAGGTTGTGGACCCACATCCCATGCCCGAGCATCTAAATGAGCTCCAGGACGACTCCTCAGAGTACAATGCCAAGCTCGACCTCATCCTCGATTGGATGATGGCCCGAGCAAACCAAGAAAAGGAGATTGAGCTCGGATGTGCTCGGCTGAGCACAAAAATAGAGAGCCTCACTGTACGTCTCGATTTGATTGAGGCACAAGTCGACAACCCACACCTCATGCTTGATACTCAAGCCCGTACGATGAAGCGAATGTGTGAGGCCGAAGAAGACGATGAGCTCCAGCGAGACGATGATGTTATTTCAGAGGAGGAGATCCATGGGCTTGATTCTCAAGTCACTCCTCCCACTTCTGAGTTGGAGCATCTATCTTCGAGGCTGTTGCACTATGTTACGAAGTGGGTGGGATTCAGTTCGACTTGCTCCACTGATGTGCTTATCATCCCGGAGGTTGACGACAGAGCTCGGGTGGGGAAAGCTCTAGGTCTGTTACTCGGGATTGCTCGTGCTTGAACCCGGTTCACCAAGAACATAGCCACCCGGATCCACCATGCCCGCCTTCTTGCCACCCTTCCTATGCTGCCACTTCTGGAAAATACGAAGGCGTGGCACGATCGCCACTTCTTTCTGGATCCTGGTTGATAAGTGTACAGGTTTCGTCAAGCTAATGACGTAAAACAAGCGCTTCTTTGGAGGCAACCCAAGTGATCTATCGCTTTCTTAGATATTTTTCTTTTTTCTCTTTTATTTTATCTTTGAATAATGGGAGTTTTGGAGTTTTGTGTTTTTCGCGGCAGGTACATGTTCGTGAGTTCGAGCAGGAGGATTGCGTTGAATGAGGAATTTTGAGGTTTTGGGTTGAGCATAGGCGAGCGGCTTGCACGTGAATGCTTATTTCCCTCGATGCTACTTCGGTTTGCACACCCTTTTCTTTTTCTTTTTTATCTTCTTGAGTTGTTTCTTTCCCCTGTCTTTTCTTTCGAGTCTTATGTTCTTGTGGTAGTTGCTAGTATTGGCTCGCTATATGAAAGTGCTAGGTCCTTTATTTGACTTCCTGTTTCGTGTTGAAGCAATGAGGACATTGTCTCATTTTAAGTGTGGGGGAGTTTATTTGGATTTTTTGCATGCTTATATGGTGGGCCAGTCTAGTTTTAGGTTTTTGTGTTGTTGAGCATGGTATTGGTGGATTATAGGATTTGTTGATGAATGTTTGATGAAATTGGGAAGTTGTGATGACGGTTGTGTTGGTCATTGCCTCGGTATATGCTTGATTGCCTTGAGTGACATTTATTTACCTTGTGAGGTTTTGATCCTTACTCTTCTTTCTTGTAAGATATTGGTCATATTCTTGAATGATTAGAACTTGCCTTGAGTTTGATTGGAAGGAATCGATTTGAGTTTGAAATTGCGAATATGATTGAGGCGTTTTGTTTGATTAGCTCACTTCTGCCTTGTTCTTTGGTCCTAAATTTATTCCACTAGTAGCCCGTTTGAGCTTAAATCCTTTTCTTGTCAACCTGTTGACTGATTTGTGTGATGATTGGGTGATTGGTGGCATTTCTGAATATGGTGGACATTGAGTTGCATTTTGTTTGCTTGACCATTTGAAA
>BKCP01008294.1:0-53637 GCA_008636005.1 Striga asiatica
TCGAAAACCCAGCTCGCACGTTCTTTCGAAAATAAAAACAAAAATTTTACTCTGATTTTCAAAGCTAGTAGTAAGGCGGGGTGTGACACTATATATATATATTATTAAGCTCATGAGAAGAGAACAGAATTCCTATTCTAACGTGAGACACGCCCCACGCCACTCTCTCTCTCTCTAGATCTCATTCGAGCTTTATCTTCTTCTTGTTGCTCCACTGGTACAAGTTGAAGAAGGGTGTATTGAGTAATACAGTAGAAGATCTGTAGGTAAAGCGAGACGAAATATATTTTATCCTACAGAACTAACCGGAGGTCCAATTGAGACGCACAGCATACCCAGACGACCGTCTCGACGAGAGCTTTTCATCGCCGGATTCTGACGCCCACGCGCCCTCATGCACCGTCGCAAGTTATCTTGCTACAAGTTTAATTTTGATCCGTTTGCACCCGGTCGATCCGTTTTTGATCTGATCTTGTTCGTACAACCAAAGACGTGATTTGCGGTCAATCATTTGCGGTCAACCGTTCGTGGTCAACCAGATCTACATAAATTTTTAGTCGTAAGTTCTCTACGTCAATCATTTACGTTTTCTATTGAATTCGTGACTTGTACATAACGAGATCCTCACAGATCCCAACAATGACTTGGTTTGATATTGTATCTGTGATGATGAGATATCTATGATTATGATTTGGCAGGATGTAATGATTTTGATGTTGGATAATGATATCCCTTGTGAAAATCGGGTAATGAATTCCCGTCAGTTCAGATACGACTTAAACTGTTTTATGAAATGATTGAGTAACTCTTTAAATGTTTTAAAACGAAAAATGATTTTCGAAAATTTAACTGTAATTTTTGGATAAGTCATGAATTATTCTTTACAAAACAACGGGGCGTTACACCAACCACCACCGGCGTGGTCGAAAGGAACAAGAGTTACGGGTCTTCTGCACCGCCCCTCGATCCCCGAAGACACCACCATGGACACCAGGGGTTTGAAGCAACACCGCGACAAGAAAGAACTGGGAGCACGTTGTAAGAATATGTGGCCCAAAAGCATTGGGCTCACATTTAATTATTCTATTGGGATAGGTCTTTATTTAATATTCAAACAAATCTAAGCCATTTATCTGGATACTTGATGGACGTACCAGATCTAAAGTCACCCCTATATAAATTAGTCATCTCTCCTCCTATTAGGGTACACAGTTTTTCCCATCAGTTTTCTGCTACATTAAGAGAAGGTAAGGAGGGAGAAACTGATTTAGATCTACCAATCGATTCAACCTCGTGTGATCATCAAGGTCAAGATCACAATTTATGTCGTTTTCCGCATCAAGTAAGTGTTTCGTATACACCAAATTATTTACCCAAGATCTGTGATGAAGTTTACATGTGGTATCAGTGCATGTGTTGTGGATAAATAATTTGTTGTATGAATCATATGGACATGATCTTATAATAGCACATGAATTTTTTCCGAATCGTGTGGCAATATTTCCAGTCAGAGAATGGAATTTTCAATTCATTGTTTATTAATTGTTGAATGCTATATCGGCCGTTTTGTGAATTACGCATCAATCTTCGGAAAATAATGATTGCTTGGTCATGTGATTTTAATTTCCGCAATATTATCCACTTATGATGATGAGGCTTGCTTTCGTGAATATTGTTGTTTTGGTTATGTGATTAATTTCTAAATAATGCTCACTTATGATGATGAGGCTGTGAAGTATCCATTTACAATTTTTCCACCATGATGTGTGAAAGAGTTATATTTTTGACAATGTAGTTCAAAAATTAATATAAGTGAAGATATATTCTTGCAAGCATGAGAAATAAAAAGGGAAGTTCTTCTATTTATATTTATATTTATATATTCGAATATATTTAAATTTATATTTATATATTCGATTTATATACATATATATTAGATTTACATGATCTTATTATGGATATATTTTGTAGGAAATCATATAAGAAGGAAAGATCTTTGGAAAGAGAAGATAGAGATCTACACCTACCATATCTCTTATGATTTACATGGAAGGAAATTGGATAAACTTGGAAGGAAATCAAAAAGGAGTCCTATACTTGGAGAACACTCCACATCCTAGGGATTGTATATATATCTGCTTGAAGAACGAATTTTGGAGAGCTGAGAGCATCATATTCTATTCCATATTCGAGCTGCAAGCTTTTTGTGTTTTATTTTCGTTGGTCAGTTTTTCGGTGTTCTTACGTCATCGAAGAACTGAAGTCTGTTTTGTTTTCTTTTCTTTGTTTTTCATTCAAACACTTGTGTGATCAGTGCTTAGGGATTAAGTACTGTCTTTAGCTCGAGGGATTCGAGAGGTAAAATCCACGGAACGTGGTCGGAGAAGTAGTTGATAGAATCGTGTGTAGTTGTGGCTAGACTAGAAGGGAGTTCGAGTCGTGTAAGTCCAAACTATACAAGTGTGCACAAACGGTTTATCAATGAAAGAGCTCTGATGGGAAGTGGGACGCTTCCCTGAAGAGTTTTTAAATCTTCGATTTATTGCTTCCGCATTTTATAATTTTTGTTTTAGTTCGTACTACAAGTTGAGCGCACTCGTTACAAAATACCTACGTTTCAATTGGCACCAGAGCAGTGTTCCTGTTCTACATACAGGATAAAGATCTTTGGGACTGTGATTGGTCACCATGATTCACGACGGCATGTCCGTTTCACGCCCTCCGTACCTCGACGGTTCTAACTATGGATACTGGAAATCCATGATGGTGATATTTATTCGCTCTTTGGGTAAAGGAACCTGGCAAGTCATTGAGTCAGGCTGGACCACACCACTCATGCCGAAAGCTCCCTCGGAATCAAAGTCATCAACCTCGGCTGCTCATGTTCTAGTCGAGAAACCAAGGGATCTTTGGACTGATGTTGAAAGACAAGCAGAAGAAGCAAACTTTCGTGCATTATATGCTATCATGTCTGCTGTGGATCCAACTCGCCATAAGATGATCATCCAGTGCACAACAGCTCGCGACGCATGGAAGATTCTTGAGAGGCAATTTGAGGGTACCAACGCCGTGAAGTCTTCCAAGCTCCAAATGATTTCCACGGAGTTCAACACTATTCGCATGAAGGATGATGAAAATATTGATAGGTACTATGCACGTTTTTGTGATCTCGTTAACCAAAGTGCCATGCTTGGTGAGGAAATTTCTGAGGCGAGGCAAGTGCAAAAGATCATGAGGACCCTTGCCAAACGATTCCGTGAAAAGATCACCGCACTTGAGAGCTTTCAGCGAGTCGAGCCTCTTGGTCTCGATGACTTACTTGGAGAACTTCGAACTTTTGAAATCAATCGTGGTTATGATAAGATGGGAATAAGCAAAGGCTTAGCCTTGAAAGCCAATGTTCCAACACAGGCTGAAGACGAAGAGGATTTTGATGATGAGTCTCTTGATGCTGAAAGTATTGCTAAGGCTTTGGATGTTCTTACACGCCACTTCTCTCAGTTAAAGAAGAAAAAGGAGTTCCAAGGGAAGAAGCCTACTGACTTCAGTAAGAACATCAATCAGCAGTCTGGTGAACGACGTTCCAACTCACATTCTCAGAAGACTCAGAATCAAGATGTAGAGATGAACCAATGCCGTGAATGCAAGGGATTTGGACACTTCCAGAAAGACTGTCCGAATTTCACGAGGAAGAACAAAACCTATCGAGCCACGTGGGATGATGATGAAGACGATGATGACCAGCAACACACGAACAAATTTGCCGTCACTTCTCTCAATAACTTCACGTGTTATACAGCCTCTCATAAGCCTTGTGATGCCGATTCAGGTATGTGTTCTTACACGTATAAATCTCATAGTGATTCTGATGATTCTGGAGATGGTTCTGTTGAAGTAGATTTGGCTACCCATAAGCTTGCATTAGAGACGAGCATCAAAGCTGGAAAAATGGTGAAAAAGCTACAAGCTCAAGTCGAGGTGTTCCAACATCGTTCTGCAGAGCATGAGAAAGAGATCACCTACTTGAAGGATGAACTTCAGAAAACTCGCATGATGAATGGCGAACTGAATGATAAGCTGACCAGATCTGATGTTCATACCAGCAAGGAGGAACATAAGCTGGACGAATTTGTTGTCAAAATCACGATGTTAGAACATGAACAGAAGTTGTCCAAGCAGGCATGTGATGAAAAGGTTTTTATCATTGAGTCTCTACGTAATGAAATGTTTGTCTTGCAGAAAACTATAGATGAAAGGGAATCCGAGATTGTTGCACTCAAAAGAGAACTCGGTCGAGTGATGGAAGAACATGTAACGCTCAAGAGTTATTGTTCTACAATGGAGGAGAAACTCAGCAAGAGTGAGGAGATTGTCAAGATGATCAACAAGCCCAAGTCCTCATTTGCTGAAGTTCGGAGGCTGAGTCAACAAATTGGTACCTCAGACCAGAGTAAGAACGCTCCTAATCAGAAACTGAAAGGTAAAGTTGGCGAGCCAAGCACATCTCTGAGTAAGTCTGACCTGACTTTTGTCAAAGAAGGCTACAGCCTTGAAGGTAAGAATGGTAAGCCTAATTCTACCAAAACTCAGCATAAGAACTCTGGTAAGAACTTTGTGCCTGTTTGTCACTATTGTGGTATCCGTGGTCATATTCGCCCTAAGTGTTATAGGATGCATAATGATATTTATACTGGTCGAATTGATGAATGGAGTCCATATGGTGTACCCTTGAAAGCACCTAAACTAAAGGTTGATGTGGTTAATCATGAACAGAAAAAGATTTGGGTTCCTAAAGGCAGTAAGAACGTTTGCTTATCTTCTATACTTGCATTGAAATCCACCTCTAATTCTGATTGGTATTTTGACAGTGGTTGTTCTCGTCATATGACAGGTCTAAAATCTAACTTGATTAATATTTTGCCTGTTCCTTCTAGTTTTGTGACCTTTGGTGATGGTGTTATGAATAGAGTTCTCGGTATAGGATGTTTGAATGTTCCTGGATTGCCCAAACTTCAAAATGTTCTTCTTGTTGAAAATTTGAAAGCGAATTTGCTGAGTGTGAGTCAATTATGTGATCAAGACTTTTCTGTGAGTTTCACCTTGAATGAATGTTTGGTTTCAGATAGGAATAATAATTGTGTTCTTACAGGGTCTAGATCGCATGATAATTGCTATTTGATTGATTATATGACTTTTGACTCATGTGATACGAGTTCTGGTATTATTAGAGATTGTGATGCTGATAGGGATGAGAATGTTGCTGATCAATGGAGTACGTCTGACGGATGTTCTTACACCGATCAGAATTTTGTGGCTGAAACTTGTTGTTCAGAAAAGGTGTGGATGAAGCACATTTTTCTTAAATTTGGAACTGAGGTACAAGCCATTGACCTTTTCTTTGACCTTACTTATGCGGCTAATGTTTCCAAATATTCTGTTCAACATTCTCTTAATCGTACTAGCATGCTATGCCACTTTACTAGAAATTTGGTTGATGATGGATTAATTGTTCATAAATATGTTCCAGCACATAACCTTGATGCTCAAAGATTTATCTCTCTAAGGAAATCCTTAGGGATATGCATTCTCTGATTGCTTGCATGCCATTATATTATATTGTATTGTATATTAGTATATATATTATATTTGCATTGCGTGTATGCATATAGGGTATTATTTGCATTAGGCATGCCTTGCATTTTTGCATATATTTCACCACTAAGTCATAAATGAAGTTCTGACTCTTCTGAAAGCGGGTGAGATGTTGATTGTCTTTAATTGATGGCGTGTTCTTGCATACCTTGGAACAAATATATTTCTGTCAAAAAGAGCTGCCTTCACACAATGATCTAGAGCGATAGCTAGCACATGGTTCGTTTCCTTTGGGATCGACTGTGAAAAGAGCGTCATGGACAGAAAATGTTGTGAAGGGTGGTAGCTATTGACAACCACTGCACTTGACTGTGTGGTGTTTTTACTTGGAGTTATAAGGTGGTCATCTTCACAAAAAACGTAGTGCATAATAATAATAATAAAAAAAAAGAGTTCTTACACCGAGCATTGGGGCAAAGTAGTGGGGTTGACTTTCACTATTGCAGTGATTGTTACTAAGTGAAAAGCCTCGATGTAAATTAATGTTGTTGCTTAAAATCATTGGGCAAAGTAATGGGGTTGACTTTCACTATTGCAGTGGTTGTTACTAAGTGAAAAGCCTAGTGAATAATAAAGCATATGTTGTTTTGGTGTTGGAATTCTGGAGCGATATGACTTGCGCTACATATACATATATATAATAATACCGCCTCTGTTTTGTTCCTTGGTGTGTTTGTAGCACAATGTTGATTTTGGATTAATTATGCATCAATCATGTTTAAGTAGATTAAGAATGGATTTTATTGATTATAGTGTCTTGCATGCGGTTTTATTTTCATTTTTTCATCCTTAGGCATAATGCATGTGATTTCCTTCTTGAGTGAATTACTTGGACATTAAAAAATTGTGAGGGGATTTATTTTTGGATGATAAAGTCTTATTCTTCCTAATTTTGAATTAGTTGGACACGTGTGTTAGTGTGTTAACGGGTTTGTGTGTTCAGTTTTGATGGGGATGTTCTTGCTGCATGGTATTCAACCTTTCCCTTGATATTTTTTTTTCAAACCTCACCCATCACGTCCTCACTATATATCTTTATTTTCAGAACCTGAGAACCCCATCTTTATTTCTCTTTCTCTTTGAATTTTTCTTTTAACCATTTGTGTTCCTGCATCATTCTCTAATGTGCTTCTGAAACACTTTGGCTGATGGCAAAAGTCTAGAGAAGAGATGGATAGTCTTCAATGATTAGAGATCAGTTCAAGCAACGACTTTCGTCTTCGGTAATATTTTTTTTCTCATTCGATGTTCTTACTCAGGGGGAGATTTGCCTTTGGCATTTCAGTCTAAAAAGGGGGAGAAAAAGGATGTTTCTGAAGATGTTGGGGATAATGTTATAGTTGTTTGCTTCTGATTATTTGTGGTTGCTGTTTTTGACATGTTTCTGCAAGATGTAAGAACGTCTATGTCTTGCTGTTTGATTGTTTTGACTATTCTGACAGGGGGAGATGTATTGGTCATTCTGTTTGACTTAGGTTCTGATAGCTTGATGTGTTTTGATTGCTCTAATTATAGTCCTCTTAGTTGCTTTGATAGGAATTACCATCGCTGTTTCTTCACATTGAGGACGGTTGAAAAAGAACACGGGTACAGGCCCTTCGGCATCCCGTAGTTCGAAAAAGGGGGAGATAGAGGCAAAGATGGTCAAGGATGATGCTGAGAAGTCAGGGGGGAGATTCAATAGCTGAGATTGGTTTTTTTGTTAGAACCTCTTATGACTTTTCTTTTGTGTGGCTGCTATTAGTACTTGCTGTGATTGGTAGGATGTTTGCTCTGATTGTTTTATGCTATGTACGTCTAATGAGTTGTAACTGCAGGTACATTATGGACTGTGTTCTTACTGCAGTGATTTGTTCCTTATGATATTATTCTGCATATTCGTGCTTGCTGTTCTAACTGTGTTTCAGGTTATCTTCATTATATGATTTTCGAACTAGATGCCAAAGGGGGAGATTGAAAGAGTTATATTTTTGGCAATGTAGTTCAAAAATTAATATAAGTGAAGATATATTCTTGCAAGCATGAGAAATAAAAAGGGAAGTTCTTTTATTTATATTTATATTTATATATTCGAATATATTTATATTTATATTTATATATTCGATTTATATACATATATATTAGATTTACATGATCTTATTATGGATATATTTTGTAGGAAATCATATAAGAAGGAAAGATCTTTGGAAAGAGAAGATAGAGATCTACACCTACCATATCTCTTATGATTTACATGGAAGGAAATTGGATAAACTTGGAAGGAAATCAAAAAGGAGTCCTATACTTGGAGAACACTCCACATCCTAGGGATTGTATATATATCTGCTTGAAGAACGAATTTTGGAGAGCTGAGAGCATTATATTCTATTCCATATTCGAGCTGCAAGCTTTTTGTGTTTTATTTTCGTTGGTCAGTTTTTCGGTGTTCTTACGTCATCGAAGAACTGAAGTCTGTTTTGTTTTCTTTTCTTTGTTTTTCATTCAAACACTTGTGTGATCAGTGCTTAGGGATTAAGTACTGTCTTTAGCTCGAGGGATTCGAGAGGTAAAATCCACGGGACGTGGTCGGAGAAGTAGTTAATAGAATCGTGTGTAGTTGTGGCTAGACTAGAAGGGAGTTTGAGTCGTGTAAGTCCAAACTATACAAGTGTGCACAAACGGTTTATCAATGAAAGAACTCTGAGGGGAAGCGGGACGCTTCCCTGAAGAGTTTTTAAATCTTCGATTTATTGCTTCCGCATTTTATAATTTTTGTTTTAGTTCGTACTACAAGTTGAGCGCACTCGTTACAAAATACCTACGTTTCAATGTGATATTATTTGAGTTCCAATGTGGGTGGAATTCTTTATTATATGGGAACATGATTCACGATCTAAGGATTAAAGTTTGAACATGAATTTTCTTTGTTAATGACCACTAAAGCTCACGCATAATTGGTTTAAGATAAGCAGGATGTGGTTCATGGTTGAGATATCAGTTAATTGTTCTTATGATTCTATGATGCTTATTATATGATATTAAGAAAAAATTAATTAGTTAGTCATCAAAGTGGTCTAATTAATTTTTAATGTTTGGTCATGTAATTTATCGTTATGAATGTTTTATTATATGACATTAAGATAAAATTAATTTGTTAGTCACCAAAGTGGCCTAATTAATTTTCTAATGATGGTCATATAATATTATTGTTACAATTATTTGTAATTATTAGTCACCAAAGTGGCCTAATTAATTTATTAATGTTCGGTCACATAATTTGTTGTTATAATTGCTTATTAGATGACATTAAGAGAAAATTAATTTGTCAGTCATCAAAGTGTCCGAATTAATTTTCGAATGTTTGGTCATGTAATTTATGTTCTCCTAAGAATGTCATTATTATGAGTTAATGAGTTTATTGGTTGTTAGAAATTATGGAGTCATATAATTTATGTTCTCCTAAGAATGTCATTATTATGAATTAATGAGTTTATTGGTTGTTAGAAATTATGGATTTACCCATAGGTGAATCAATGTTCTATAACTAATAAAAAGGAGAAACATAATATTCTCTTGTTGTGCATATGTAGATATCCAAAGATACTAAGTATGTTTGACGGAGTTTATTTAATTTCTCATTAAGTGTTAAATAACATTCGACTTATGATAATGACATATATTGTTGTGTTTAACCAAATGAGACCGACAATATATGTGATGAATGTATTTTATGAATCTATTAATTAAGTGAGCATTTATGATTGTGCAACTATCTCTCTTCATTCGCAAGCTTCTTCTGTTACTGTCTTCAATGGTTTGAATTTCAATAAATGGCATGAGCAAGTCAATTTCCACTGAGATGTTTTCGATATTGACTTGTCACTGTATGAAGAAAAGCGCACTGACATTACTGATCAAGCAGTGAGGCTGAGGAATCAAACCGTAAGGCTTGAGACAGGTCTAACAGATTATGTTTGAGCTTTATGCAAATGACGATTGCCAACAACATCAAGTCAACTCTTCCCAATAATGTGGATGCGACAACATACTTTTGCTTGTGGAAGAGCGTTTTCATTCTGCGGAAAAGTCATTGACAGGAACACTTATGGTTGAACTCACGACCAAAATATATGATGGGTCGCGTAGTATGCAGCAACATGTTTTTGACATGACTAATCTTTCAGCAAGGCTTAAGTCTCTGGGCATGACCGTTGATGACTCATTTTTGGTGCAATTTATGCTTAACTCGTTGCCTCCTAAATATGACCATTTTAAATTAATTATAACACTATTAAGGATAAGTGGGATGTTAATGAATTGGACAGTAAACTTGTTCAGGAGTAGACGAGACTTAAGGCACAAGGAATTCATACACTCAACCTTGTGGGTCGTGGAGCTAATGATGTTCTCAAACCTAAATCCAACAAGTTTAAGAAGAAAAGACCTGCTAAAGTTTCACAGGTACTAATGATGATAAGAAGGAAAATCAGGCAAATAATGTTATTTCTGTAAGAAAGGACACATGTAGAAAGATTTCTTGAAACGCAAGTCTTGGTTTGAAAAGAAAGGTATTTCTAATATCTTTGTATGTTTCGAATCAAACTTGTCTGAAGTTCCTTCAAATACATGGTGCTACAGCTCATGTTTCTAATTCGATGTAGATATTTCTTACAATCCATAACATAAAACCCAAATGAGAACTTTTTGTTTATGGGGAACTGTATGAAGGCCTCAATTGAAGGCATAAGGCTTATCCTATTGTTTTAGATTCCGGGCACCACCTGGATCTTTTACAAACTCTCTATGTGCCTTCATTTTCTAGAAACTTATGTCTCTTTCTACACTGATGTTCTTGGATTTTCCTTTAAGTTTGGAAATGGATGTTTCTATTTAATTAATAAACATGATTCCGTTATTGGTTCTGGAATCGTTATGGATGGTTTATATAAACTAAAACTTGATGTTGAGTTTTTCTGCATCATTGATGCGTGTTCATTAGAACAATGAAATTAAATGTGGTGAAGCAAATGAGAACTCTGCTTTCTTGTGGCATAAACGTTTGGGTAATGTATCCAAAGAAAGAATGCAAAGGTTGGTGAAAGCTGATATTCTTTTGGATCTAGATTTTACTGATCTTGGGTTGTGTGTGGATTGCATTAGGGAAAAGCAAACCAAACATAACAAGAAAGGAGCCACAAGAAGTAGTCAGCTTCTTGAAATTATACACACTGATATATGTGGACCTCTTGATGTTCCATCTTTCAATGGAGAAAAGTATTTCATTACCTTTATCGACGATTTTTCACGTTATGGGTATGTCTATCTGCTCGAAGAAAAATCTCAAGCTGCAAATGCACTTGAGGTTTTCATTAATGAAGGTGAAATGCAGTTAGACAGAAAGGTGAAAATAATAAAGTATGATAGAGGTGGTGAATGCTATGGAAGGTATGAGGAATCGGGACGAAATCCTGGTCCATTTGCTAAGTTCAAAAGACATGGCATATGTGCACAGTATACTATGCCAGACACACCTCAACAAAATGGTGCGGCAGAAAGGCGAAATAGAACATTAATTGATATGGTTAGGAGTATGATAAGTAATACATCATTGCCCAAATCTTTGCGAATGTATGCACTTAAGACTGCTGTGTATCTGCTAAATAGGGTTCCTAGTAAGACAGTTCCTAAAACTCCTTTTGAGTTATGGACTAGAAGGAAACCTAGTTTGAGACCTGCATGTTTGGGATTGTCCAGCAGAAGCACGAGTATAGAACCCACATGAAAAGAAATTGGATTCTCGAACTGTGAGTGGTTACTTTATTGGTTACCTAGAGAAGTCCAAAGGGTATATGTTTTACCGTCCTAATCATAGTTATAAAATCGTTGAAACGGGCAATGCTAAATTTATTGAAAATGGTTAAGTTAATGGGAGTGCTAAAGAGACTGTGGAAATTATTAAACTAAGGGTTGATGTTCCATTACCCATTAATGTTCCAATATCCACAGTTGCCCCAAATATTGTTCCACAACCTTAAGAACAAAATAATGGTGGACAGAATTTGGATGATGTAGTACCCCATGAAGAGACTAACTTGTCACCAACTAATATAAATAAACCAAGTGAAATAGCATTAAGCAAACCTACAAGGGTGAGAAGATCTGCTATTTCGGATGATTATGTGGTTTATTTGCAAGAGTTAGATTATGATACTAGCATTGATGAAGATCCTGTTTTTTGTTTTCACAAGCCATTAACAGTGATGAGTCTCATAAGTGGATTGATGCTATGAAAGGAGAGTTAAGACTCTATAGCTAAAAACAATGTTTGGGATCTAGTAGAATTGCCAGAAAGTACAAAACGAGTTGGGTGCAAATGGGTTTTTAAGACCAAACGCGACTCGAGTGGCAATATCGAACGACATAAAGCTAGACTTGTTGCCAAGTGTTATACTTAGAAAGATGACATAGATTATAAGGAGACTTTTTCACCTGTTTCTAAGAAAAATTCTTTAAGAAACATTATGGCTTTAGTAGCTCAATATGACTTAGAGTTACATCAAATAGATGTGAAAACAATCTTTCTTAATGAGGACTTAGATGAAGAAGTTTATATGGATCAACCAGAAGGTTTTTTCATAGAATGAAAGGGTCATATGGTGTGTAAACTTATGAAGTCAATATACGGACTTAAACAAGCTTCCAGACAGTGGTATAATAAGTTTAATGATACCGTCACGTGTTTTGGTTTTCAAGAAAACACTGTTGATCAGTGTATCTACCAGAAGATTAGTGGGAGTAAGTTTATATTTTGGCTCTATATATTGATGATATCCTTTAAGGAACGAAAGATCATATGCTCACCTTTAGGAAGTGTAATTGAGAATTTGAGGTGATTAGATATTCAGATTCAGATTTTGCTGGATGCATTGATAGTCGAAAGTCAATGTTTGGCTATGTGTTTCTCCTTGTCGAAGGAGCAATATCATGGGAAAGTGTCAAACAGACTGCCATAGTTGCATCTATCATGGAGGCTGAATTTGTAGCTTGTTATGAGGCTACAATTCACGTATTATGGCTGCCGAACTTTATTTCGGGACTTGGGGTTGTCGACACCATTACCAAGCCGCTGAAAATGTATTGTGATAATTTCGCAGCAGTTTTCTTCTCCAAGAACGACAAATATTCCAAGGGTGCAAAACACGTGGAATTAAAGTATTTTGTCGTTAAGGAGGAAGTTCAGAAACAAAGAGTGTGCATTGAACATATTTGAACAGACTTTATGATTGCAAATTCGTTAACTAATGGTCTACAACCAAAGTCATTAAAGTATATGTACATAGAATGAGTCTTGGTTGTATTGATGATTGATTATGATGATGTTATGGCACACTCTTGAGCTCATTGATGTTATGTTTCTGACTATTATCGAATTTCTTGTTCATTATGATTTTGTATACATTATGTTTAGAACAAGAAATGAACGTCTTCATGACAATTAAGTGGACATTATGATATTTATATATAATTATGAAACTTGATGTGTTGAACTGTTAGTGTAGTAGTATATGGAAGGAAGTATGTTAATCGAGAGTGTACAACCGCCATAATCATGTCATAGTTTATTATGATGTATGGCATAATGAGATTTGTTTATTGTGCACCTAGTGTTATACTATTATATTAAGGACTTTCGGACCAAGTGGGAGAATGTAAGAATATATTGCCCGAAAGCATTGGGCTCACATTTAAATATCCTATTGGACTAGGTCTTTATTTAATAGTCAAACAAATCTAAGTCATTAATCTGGATACGTACCAGATCTAAAGTCACCTCTATATAAATTAGTCCTCTCTCCTCCTATTAGGGTACGCAGTTTTTCCCATCAGTTTTCTGCTACATTAAGAGAAGGTAAGGAGGGAAAAACTGATTTAGATCTAACAATCGATTCAACCCCGATCATCAAGATCAAGATCACAAACCATGTAATCATCAAGATCAGATCACAAACCGTGTAATCAAGATCACAAATTATCGTCTTCCGCATCAAATAAGTGTTTCGTATACACCAAATTATTTATTCAAGATCCGTGATGAAGTTTAAACAGGTCGGACGATCCAACACCGGCGCGAGCCGCCTTCTCGGCAGAGAGGAAGAGAGATGGCCGAAGAGGAGGCAAATCGGCGGCAAGACCTGCGCAAGGGTTTGCTATACTAAACTGGGAATTTGGGGATCTAGTGAGAAAAAGGCGACTCAAGTTTTAATTGAATATCGTTAAACATTTTAGGAGCCCAAAAAATATTTAATTGTATACGTTATAATCTTAAAAGTGTTGAAAAGTCTTGCAATTGAACACACTACATGAAGAGAACTAAAAATATTTCCTCTTCGTAATTCCTTCAAAGAAATAAAAAAGAAAAAAAGAAAACAAAAACTATTGTATTCAAAAATTACAACACTATTTACAGAATGCATAGAACAGGAACAGCTCCTTTAGTCACTGCTCCAATCTACATCGTCTGATCGCCATCACAAAAATTCAAAAAGCGAAAGAAAAGGAAAAATACAATAAATTGCACGAATCAACTAACGGCGGCCGGAACCGGTAGAAACTTGGCTGAGAAATTCCTCAGCGGCGCCTCATCGTCAAAATTGGAACCGTCCTCGAAATTGAGAGCATAACTCAGCGGATCGTAGCTAAACTCAGCAGACGAGTGCCTCTTATGCCTGGCCGCTGATAGACCCAGCATCGCGCGGCACTTCTCTTTGATTTCCGACATCGAAAGCTCGTGGGGCCCCTTGATCCCGACCCAGACAAGGACAGGGCTGCCATCCGACGGCTGCGGCGGCGGGGGATGGAGATGGATGTGGCGGCGCCGGAAGCAGCAGGAGAAACACAGAGATTGCCGGAGCCTGTGCTTAAGGGAAGAAGGCGAGGCGAGGATAGCGTCGTCCTCCATTTTCGCCGATTTATTGCTTTTTTGTGGTTTAACTTTGAAGCGTATGTGAACAAACTTATTTGTTTCATGCGAGGGTTTTGCCAATTATATATAGGAGTGGGTGGGAGTGAAAAGACGAAAAAGGACAGAAAAGCGATAATACAGTATACAGAAACGGTTTCTGTGGGCAGTCCGTGTGAGGAGGGTGTAGTGAACGTGGGGTTTGAGACTGGGCGTTTTGACCTTATCCATTTGGAATGGGACCAAATAGATGCGGATAAGATTTATGAAAAGTTAACAAATATAAATAAGGGTTTACATTCTTAAACCTCAAATAAATCTCGATAAAATATATTAAAAGTGCAAAAAATAGAGTTATAATTTGGGATGAATTTTTTTACACCCAAATATATACACGCACTTACTTTTACACATTGGTCCATAAAAAAACATTTTTTTTAACTCCCACAACTCACAAAACTATATGCAATATTAAAATTGTCTATCCAATACAATTAATTAATATTATGCGAGATTTTTTCGTATATATACTAATGCATATCCAAACCAGACGCATACTTAACAATACGAAATACATTTGCGTATTTATTAATAGTATATCCAAATCTATCGTATAATTTTTGTTATGCGAATTTATTTCGCATATATAGTTATCGTATATCCAAATTGATACCGGCATATTTTATGATTGTGCGACAAGTTTTTGTATATTTTACGTCTCGCATATATAGTTAACTAGTATGCAAAACACTTACGCATATTTTATTTCCCATATATAGTTATCACATATCCAAATTGATACCAACATATTTACGATTATGCGACACGTTTTCGCATATTTTATGTCTCGCATATATAGTTAACTAGTATGCGAAACACTTACACATACTTTATTTCGCATATACACTTATCGCATATCTAAATTGATTCCAACATATTTTATGATTATGCGACACGTTTTCGCATATTTTACGTCGTACATATCCAAATCAGACGCATAGTTAGCAAGTATGCGAAACACCACGCATATTAAGCAATCGCGTATCCAAATCGAACGTTGCATATTTTATGAACATCTGATGGCAATGTGGAGACTTGACAGACAAGACGACTGTAACGCCCCACTTTGATTTAACGAAAATCCATAGCTTTTCAGAAAAATCAATTTAATTTTTCAAAATTCATTTCAAACATTTGTGGCGTTACTCATTTATTCTGAAGTCATTTTCATAAATAAAGTCATAACAATGACACCAAACATAAATCAACACCCATCGAGTGTTTCATCCAAATTCACCAAACACCCAAAAAGAGTTTCCAAATCCCAAAGTATGAACATCATAATGTCAACGGGGCATCTCCCCAAAACAGTATTTCAAAACATCATAAGTATCCGGAGTTCGCAAAATATCCCAAATCATAAATAAACATAAGTAACATGCGGAAGCAAAACAAACAATGGTCTAGTCATCTAGACCGACCACCACTCGCCTCGCCTCGCCGTCATGCCTGCCACCTGCTCAATCTGGGAAGAAAAAGTGGGGATGATCACAATATGGAATCTGTGGTGCTCACCACTATGCATATAAATGGTAGAAGTATACCCCCCGACGGCCAAGGCCCCTGCCCTGGTCTTACGACGGGGTTCACTGTAGTGCCCCGTTTATTTGTGGATTATTCGATGATTATTATTATTAATGTTATTATTGTTATTATTATTATTATTATTATTATTATTATTATTATTATTATTATTATTTATAGAATTATTATTGTTGTGATATTATTAATGTTATTGTTAATATTATTGAGTGCCTAAATATTATTAATTGTCTAATTGTAATTAATTGCTTAATTGTATATTTTGATTAATAATATTGGTATTTTAATATAATGTACGCATTTAATTTATATTGTCCAGAGTTTTGTTTATTTGTCATGCGATCTTTTTGAGATGTCGAAATTAGTAATCGGAGAACCCGAGCCCGAGAGCTGGATTTATTTTCGTGTGATTGAATCGGGCCCGAGAGCCGAATTTATTAAACATGCGATTTAATCGAGCCAAAAAATACCCGCGTGAACCAAAACCGAGCACGTGAGCCGATTTATTTCGAAACCCGGCCCAACAACTCGAAACCGCCGGTTTTTGCTTCTCCTAAATTGTGTAAGATTCTTGTGGGCCCAAATTTCGGTCATCCAAATTATGCTGAGCGTGTTTTGCTATTCTTCTTTTGGGTATCAAGAGGAAACCTAGCATATATATATATATATTCATCTTGTATCTATCGCCCCTTTCGTCAGATTTTTCCCACACCCGCAGCCTTGAAAATCCTTGTCTCTCGATCGCGATCTCTCTCAGCAAACGATCGTGCGACCTTATCCCGTCATCCTCCTCGCTTTTCTCCTCTCCCGCCTGAAAATCCGACCATCTCCTCCGATCACCATCGACCTTCGCCTGCAAGCTACTACTCGCCAGCGAACTGCTGTCCTCCGTCGCGAACAGAAACAGCCCCGACGACCTTCACCTGCGAACCGGTGATTTTCTCTGCTCGCCAACAGCAATCCCGCGACGAACACCTCCGCCTGCAAGCTTCTCCCCGCCGGTGGTTCCTGTCCGCGAGGAACCGTCCTCCGCCGCCAGCAGGTCTTGTCCTCCGCGAACGACCACAGTCGGCGATCTTCCCTTCTCCGGCGAGCCGTTGCCGCTCCGCCTCATCGCAGCGCCTTCGTGAGTAGGCCGCGCCCTCTGCCACCACGAGCAGCCCGACGACCCTCTGCCCGTGTAACTCCCGGCGACCATCACGACAAGGACGACCCTGAGCCGTTGCTCAGCCGCTTCCCTAGCCGTTGCAGCGCCCTTACCGGCGATTCCGTGCCACGCTGCTCCTTCTCGAGCCTCCTCTTGAGCCGTTGCTCCACCGGTGAGCCGTACGTTACCCGTCGAGCCCGACGTGTGCGATTCTCGAACCCCGTCAGCCCCTCTCTTGTCCGTTTTCGAGCACCATTCCCAAGAACGGTATCGACGGCTTAAACCCTACGTTTTTTCGTGATATGAATTGATCGTGTTATGTGATTCGTTATATGTTATTCAAGTGATATGTGATATAGATATATGTATTGATTGATGTTATATATTATTATTGTCGTGTTGATATGTGAATTTCGTCGATTCGTGTGAATTGAACGAGAACGCATTAAAAGTGTTAAGTTGTTGTGGATTTAGGGACCTAGGATCGTTACGAACACAATGTCGTTGACCTTGTGTTGTTTCGAATTGTAAATTGGAAGTTATGAATTTTCGAAGTTCATATTTGCTGGTTTGAATGTAAAATTCATTATAAATTGAATACCAGCCCGATTGCCTTGAAATTTTAGGTGCAGCTGTCTTTGATGAACATATATAGCTTGTGTAGAATTTTCGTGATTTTTGAAGGTCTGGAACTATTTTTAAAAATTAATTTGATTTTTGTTCAGTTTCTTGTAAAATGCATAAGTAATTGTGTAGTGTTTGTTTCTAGCCAATTTTCAAGTATGTTATGTTTCAGGCATGATTATATGTGGTGTAAAATGTTTTGAATTTTTGAACTAGGTTTGATAGGGTTAACAAATTATTTTGTGATTCTGGCCGAATTTATTTTAATTATGATAAATTGTTCTGAAGTTGAAAAATTCTGAAAATTTGTGGAGATGCTGGTTATATGATATTTAGCATTCTGTAAAAAGATTAGAGTTTTTGAAGTTCATTTATGATCAGTTCTGATATAATTGTGATATTTGGCTGATTGTGGTTTTAATTTTATAAAATTGTTATCCTGAGTGTTGAAGGCTGACAAATTTATGTGATGCTGTTCATATACTGTAGTATTTTAGATAAAAATTTCATAGCCTGAATCGTTCATTATCATATGCTTTTAATTTAAACTCATTTTTGCTGAAAAACTTGTTTGAATTTTATAAAATTATGCATAACGAGTTTGAAGCTGAAATTGGTATATTACTTAGAACTGGAATGTGAAATTTTTGTTAAAGTTTCAGAACCTAACTTATTGATTTGATATGCCTTCTAATTCAAGTGTGAATTTAAGAAATTGTTTTTCTATGTTGAAATGTGTTAAGTGTTGATGACCAAATGTGCCATGTATTTTGCTTGTGGCTCGTTTGTTGTCTTTCACTTGCTTTTGTGTGAACTCGAATATGTGGTTTGATCGAGTCTAAGTCCTAGTATTCCCATATCCACAGAACTTCACGAACCACTTGGTCGAAGCAAGTTCGGCTAAGTCAACTTGTGAATTTGCTACATAGGTCTAGATTAAAGTGTTGACTTTAGTATCTGGACTTAATGTAGGTGTCGAGAGGTGTTGAACCTTGCCTCGTCTCGAGATTTGTGATTTGAACTGTAGCTGCTATCAGGTGGGTACATTTATGATGTATTCCATATTTATCGCACTTACTATTTCGTATGATGTTTCTTTTGAAAAATTATTGTATGCATGAGAACTCTAGTCTAAGTGTCCCGAACGATAGTGCCTTTGACGAATGCATAACAGTGTGAGGTCACCTGCCCGTTGTATCCGGGAGTAGACGCCCTGATCCGTGTGAGTTTCGGGGGGGATAAACATCTCCACTGTCTCCTGGAAAACATCCATGATCCGTGAGTAGTTCGGGGTGGGGGAAATTTTCCAGTTACGGCCTTGCCGATGTTTGGTCGGACGGTTGTTGTATGTACATAGGAGGTTTGCGATAGGGCCAGGTAGGGAGTTAGACTGTTGGATTCTATGCATACTGAATACTATGGTTATGATGGTTTAAAATGTTATGCGAGATATACTGTGCGATAATGGTGAGCTTGTTGGTTATGCTCACCCTCATTATTTTCTTTGTTGTTTTCTCTCTTCCTTTGTTTTAGGTTGAGACGAGCTGGAGGCGATGGCGTAGGACGAGCGAGATGGTGGTCACTGTTTGATGATATCTTATGTTTCCGCATGAACTTGTTACTTATTTTATTTGCTTTCAAATACTTTGGATTATTTGTTTATTTGACTACGAACTATGTTTGAGTTTCGTTTGAACCTTGATTCATGGTAGACGTTTGGGAATGATTTTAAAATAATAATTATTGGAATTGTTATTTTGATAGCTCGAGCATGCGTAGGTTCATTGAACTGATTGTTTGGATGTGTTTAATTGCTGTACTTAGTAAGTAGCGCCGTTTCTCGATAAATGTTTTAGCTTGGATTTTAAAAAAAAAAAATAGCTCTGATTTTTATTAAGAAATACTCTGATTTTTATCAAATAAATACGGTAAATTCTTTAATATTAAACGGGGTGTTACAGTTTGGTATCAGAGCCAGTCTTGCTTTTCTGTAGACTGGTTCATATGTGATTAAGTGTTTAATGACCATTGACCACTCGCTTCGTCTCGGCCGCGCCAGCTCAAGGTATGAGTTTTACTGTTTTGATTATTGCCGATATCGTGATTATGGTTTGTTCTTTATTGGGGCTTAGGAAATTACCCTCCGTTTATACGGACTTGAACTCTAGTGGTATAGAGTTAAGTGCCGTCTTTAGAAGTTTGTTGTTGTGATTTTTCGATATAGTGGATATAACTATGAGACGCGTGTTAGAACCTGGATGATGAGAACCTAGAGTGGAGTCTAGGTGACGGTTTCATGTTGATTGGTCCGACCAATTATGCCTGTAGATTCGTGGAAATCAGTTTAATGGTTGATTTCCCTTGTTATAATTTGTTCGTTATTATTCGTTCTTACTCGTTGGTTTGTCTCGCAAATTCTTCGAGGATATCGATAACTCTCGTCTTTTATAAATCGAGTAACATGTAGTTGCTGTGATAAACATGTTGTGCTCATTTATTTCTATTTGGAAGTCATATTTATTGTGGTCAAGCTTAGAACATTCGTTATATATGTTCATTATTACTTCACGAGAAAATGTATTTTTCGTTGCTCTTTTGTGCCTCCGTTTAGGCTATCTGAAACCTGTTATTTGAAGTTGTAATCTTCATATGAAATGTAGTATGTTCGGTTGTCTGTATCTGGGCTTTGGAATTTCTCGATTCCGAGTTATATCAAATAAGTTATGATTTTTACGAGAATATTGCGCGTCCAGTTTTCCTGTTACCCGGCAGCATGTGTGTAATTAATGTATGACCTATTTATCATGTCGTAATGCGCTCGTATGAATTTATGCTCTTCATGGAAGTTATAGGTCTATTTCTTATATTTCAAATGAGATAAATTTCCCGTTAATATGTGCTCTGTAGCTCGATCTAGATGATAAAAATCTAAAGTGCTGTCTATATCACATGTTAGTTTCTGGCAGGTTTGTTGAATCATACGTTTTGTGATCAAACTCGTCGATAATGTGATTATTTTCCAACGTGATCTTCAGTAAAGTTGTATACACTTGAGTTGTCTAGCATGTAGTTTTTGAATTTCATTGAAAACATGTCTGTAGCTCCATTTAGCTAGCTTTTACTGAAGTCTGGTAAGTGGCATATCCCAAGTTTTGGACTGTAAATAAATTTTCAATGTTTGTTGATTTATCACCTGCTAAATGGCCTTATTTGCTTTCAGTGTCTTCATATAAATTGTATGGTCTCTTAGAATTCAAATGTCACAAGTTTCATTCATATAGCTTTTTGTTCATAGAGGTGCATTAAAAATACGAACTTCGTGCAATCAGATTTCTGGAAATTTGCAGCAAATTTTAATATGTGAGCTTAAGCTGTTTCCAACCCTTTAACCTACCCGTTCACGCCCTTGCCACCCGAGTGCTTTTCCCTTGCCTTTGACTACTACCTTTCGCTTAGTAGTCAAGTTGAATTGCATTTCGTGACCCATTCTTATTATTTGATTTTCGTTCTGTGACAAATTCGCTTGATTTTCTTTTCCTTGCGTAGAATTTTGGGATGGAGTTGAGCATCGAATTTCAGTTTCTATTGATCCTCATCTGATACCGAACCGTGTGCAGTAACGTCGCTAATTCGATGCAAAGGTCAACTTGAGAATACCTTAGCTTCGAGATAGACGGCGATCAATTTTTCTTTCGTGATCTATTTCAACTTTGAACCGAAGTGGCGTACGTGAGAATCGTCGCATACCAGATTGGGAGGAGCCTCGACACCTTTCTAGGGATGTTTTGTTATAGGAGAATCTTTTAAGGAGGGTAGTCGAGCCAGATGTAAGCACATCGTGCGGTGCAGAGCCATCTTCGTTTTCGAATTGCGTTCATAGTTAATCTTTGAAAACTCTCATTCTTTTTACCTTCGGAGTTTCGAGAGTGATCCTTTGTATTTCTTTGACTTTTTGCAATCCTTTGAAAACTCTTGTTTTTTGGTTCGTTAGGAATTTCCACTTCAGGACTTGCAACCTGATGTATTGATTAAGACGAGCACTTTCGTTTTTCCGCTTGTCTTTAATCGTTCCTTCGATTTTTGGTGATGCCATGCGGCCTCGTACTCCATTCGTACCCAAATCGGACTGTCGTGTTTTTATCGTTGATGTCCTATGTTCGAGACGCGATCGAGACGAATCCACCAAGGAAGTTTTGTGATGAGATCCAGAAGCATGAAAATCTTAGCAGCATAGCATTTGGGCTCGTTTAGGACTACCGGCACGTTTAGCTACCGGTGAAAGAGCTGACGTGACGGCCGACACTGTTAGTCGGAAGACTCATGCGAGCTGATCATTTTCATTGTTCGGCAATGACCACTGAGTTGGGGATGATTCCTAGCTGAGGATGCCGATATTCGCTTTCTTTAGATGTGATGTTTTGAAAACCTTGAACCTTTCGAGATTGTTAATACCTAAATGCTGGGGGATAATGTCTTTGTTATATCCTAATGTTGGTCGGTTTTGTGAAAACTTTTCCTTCTAGGCTACCTCAGATAGTGTGAGCCTTGAATTAGAGTAATTCTTTTCTGTACCTCGAACCGAACGCCGACGCTGACTGGGTGTAGTCACGCGAAGTGGTGGTCGAGCACGTGAGCCTGTGCTGAGAAAAGTGAGGCACTGCAGGGCCGATCGTTGACTCGCATGAGAGCTGCAGCCACCAGCAGATAGTGTGAGCCTTGAATTAGAGTAATTCTTTTCTGTACCTCGAACCGAACGCCGACGCTGACTGGGTGTAGTTACGCGAAGTGGTGGTCGAGCACGCGAGCCTGTGCTGAGAGAAGTGAGGCACTGCAGGGCCGATCGTTGACTCGCATGAGAGCTGCAGCCACCAGAACCGAATGCTGGAGCTCCCCAAGCTAGTGTGTGGCCGAAAACTTGACCTTGCATGTAGCGCCCGGTTTATTTTGAATTATTTAGAATTATATATTATTATTATTATTGATATTATTTATTATTATTATTATTATTATTTAAATGAATGTCTAATTGTGAATTAAATGTCTAAATTTTACTATTATTATTAAATAATCAATGTGTATTGTGTATATGTAAATATTATTCGGTTTATTTTAATCGCGTAATCGAACCGTAAAAATCGAGCCCGAGAACCCGAGTCTTCGAAACTCACGCACATGAACCGGCCCCATAAATTGAGAAACCCGCGAGCCCGAACCACGCTCAAGCCCCGACCCAGTCCGCCCATGAGTGTGTGTGTGGGTGTCTTGAAGATTAGGAAAGGATTAACCCTAATTGCATAATAAACCGTGCCTTTAATCCTCTCCCCACAACATCCTTCACCTGCAACTTTCTTCCCTTAACTCAGATTTCTTTTCTTCTCTTCGATCGCGCAAGTCAGAAAATCGATCGATCTCTCACCATCTCATCTCCTTCATCATCAACTCTCTCTCTCTCGTTTTTGAACCCGTCGCCATAGTCATATCCAATCGCCATCCTCGTCGTCATCTCCTCGTCTCGCCACCATCATCGTCGGCGTGAAGCAACCATCTCCGGTGACCCTGTTCAACGTTCTTCCCAGCGAGTCTGAGCCTCCCGCGAGCAAGCCCACGAATATCCAACGACGAACTCCCTCAGTCCGGCGACCTGCTTCCACCGCTCCGCGAAAAGAGACTCTGCCGCGCCGTGTCACCACCACAGGACCTCCGCCTGCTCCTTCTCCGGCGATTCGCAGCGCCGCCGTGAGCCCTCTGCCGCGACCAGATGCTCTACCTCCGGCGATTTTCCCGTTTGCGCAACAGCAACCCCACGAGGCTCTTCCCGGCGATCCCTGTCCGCGAGTTCACATCGCGAACTTTTCCCGTGAGCCACAGCAGTCGTCGCTGCTGCTCCGCCCCTTCACGAGTGTCAGGCCGCCATGGACCAGTAGGAGTCCCCCGTCGGCCTTTGTTTAGTAGCCCGAACAGCAACGGTAACTCTTTCGGGCCCGTGCGAGAAGAATGGCAGCCGTTCGAGGCTTTTATCGAGCAGCCGTTTCCCTTCGAATCTCTTTTGAGCAGCCCGTACGTGCGAGAAGAGATACGGGTCGATCCTTAGCCGAGAGCCAAGAGCCGTTCGAGGCCGTTCGATTTCCCTTTTCGAGTGTCAATCCCGAGAACGGTATCTAGTCGATCCCGTCTCGTTTAAATCGTTTATGTTATTTACGTATATGTTTGATTTACGAGATGTGATTATTTGTGCGATAATGTGTTCGATATGAGCTATGTGATAATTGTGATTTTATGTGTGTCGTTTAAGTGTTCGAGGACCTCTTCAATTATGAGAAATTGAACGAGACCTCGAAACTCGTGCGAGTCGGTGGATATTGGAACAATGTCGAGTCCTTGGCCTTATGATAAGGCATCGGACGAGAAATTTCATGATTTGAATTGTGTCAAAAATTGTCGATTTCGGTAATTGCTGTTTTGGTGTTTGAATTTTTTATCAATAGCTCGCTACTCGAAACGATTTGAAAATTTGAGGGTGATGTTTTCTGTTCATTACCAGCCTTAAGTAAAAATTTCGTAATTTTTAGAATCCTGTAGCTATTTTTAATAATTATTATGTAATCTGATCAGAATAATGTTAATTGCATAATAAATTCACTCGTGAATCAAATGAGCTGAAATTCGAATATGTCATGACCCTGTGACTTTTATATGTTGTGTTAAAGATTTAGAATTTTTGGACTTGATTTTATATGGGTAATAAATTATTTATTGAATCTGCTGAAAATTTGTTTAAATTTTTATAAATCGGTTGTTTGATGAAAAATTCTGAAATTTTGCTGACATGCTCATTTTATGTGTATTATCATGCTGTTAAAATATGGGAATTTTTAGAGTCCCATTTTGATTCAGTTTTGATTTAAATTTGATAAACTGCTGAATCTCGTATGAATTTTTAACAATAGTAGCAGTCAATGTTAAAGGCTGAGATTTTTACACATGGAGTTTAGCATGCTGTATATTCTTGTGTTAAATTTGCAAGTACTGATTCGTTCATTAAGTTTAAGTATGAATTGATGTTCCCATTTTGTTGATATCTTGTTCGAATTTTATAAAATAGTGTATTTCAAGTTTAAAGCTGAAAATTTGTGGTTTTACATGGCTCTGGGAGATGCAATTTTGTGTAAAATTTTAGAGCTTAAGTCGTTGGGTAGCCTGACCATCTATTTTTATGTGATTAATGATTACTATTTTCGAAACATGATTTTGAAATGGAAAGTTGGGAATCGACTTGCTTTTCGTTTTGGTGTGAGTTTGACTTGGTCAATCCTTAGATGGATTTATGTGAACTCCCTTATGTGGTTTGGTCGAGTTTAGTGCCGAATCTTATTGTTCCAACATCCACAGAACTTCACGAACTACTTAGTCGAAACAAGTTCGACTAGGTCTGTTTAATGTTTTCCATTTAAAGTCAAGATAGATGTTGATTGTAGCATCTTGACTCAATGTAGGTAATTGAAGAGTCCAGCCTCGACCTACTTCCATTGCATTTGAGTTATTATCAATCCGGAATCCAGGTGGGTTATTCTAAAATTATCTATGCATATGTGTGATGTTAAATTGTGATGAAAGTTTGGTGTGATCTATGTATGAAAATGAACATGTAGCCTATCGGTGTGAGCTTGATGGCCATCGGTACGGTTGTCCCCGTATGATAAGATACGGTTACCCAGTGAGGTAAATCTCATTAAGACCTATGAGAAGGCCGTGTCATTGATGTGGCACGCACTCCCATGTTTCACTGATATGGCATGGCTTAGCTTTGATGAGCATAGATGTACATGAGTGAGTCTTTGATGAGACTATAGTCATTGATGTGGCTAGAGATGTGACATGATTTTATTGTTTATGTTCATGCTGCGACCATACCATTATTATGTTATTCATATGCATAGTGTGAGTACGATAGTTAACTGTACTCACTCCTACCTCTCGTAACTGATGCAGGTTAAGCAATGGCGCGTGACGAGACAAGACGGGTGGTGGTCATTGCTTATTATGCTTATTAAATTGCTTCCGCTTATTTATGAACTATGTTGGTATTGAACTTGTTTGGATTGGATTTTGAACTTGTTCATGTTGGAAAACTTTCGGATTTGGTTTACGATGAAAGACCCTACTTGATATATGATTGAGTATGATCTAATGTTAAATTTATCGATTTGTGGTTAATGGAAACCGTTGAAAAATCGGGTAATGAATCCCCGTAGTTCAGTTATGACTTGAACTGCATTTATGAAAGGAAGAGTAACATCAAAAATTTATGATTCGAAAAATAAGTTTCGAAAATTTTTACCTTGATTTTTGGAAAAGCCATGGATTTTCTTTAAAAATCGATTGGGGCGTTACAGTTTGGTATCAGAGCCAGTCTGCGTTTCTGTAGACTGGCATATATGTGAAAACGTGTTTATGTGCTTAGACCTTATATTAAGACCACTCGTCTTCGTCATGCCGCGCTGCTTAAGGTATGTGTTTAAATAAGTATCAATGAAAATACTTATGCTATGAAATGTGATTTTGTATTCTTGCTTAAGTAGTAATAAGACTGCTTAAGATATGAAATGTTGAAATTTGGGGCTTAGGATCTATCCACTTTCATTTTAAATTCGAACTCTAGTGTTTGATGTTGAACTCTAGTGATATAGAGTTAAGTTCGGACCCTAGAGGTTCCTCGCTATGAGGTTCAATTTGTTGTTATCGAGATAAGTTATGCCCATAGCAGTTTCCCTTGCTATATAATTTTATTCAATGTCTTCAAGTGAGGACCCGGTCAATGAGAACCGAGAATGTATTCGCCCTCTTCAGACCATTGCCAGATTTCAAAAATTATGAGATGAGTCAATATCTTATAGGTTGCCATTTTTATGGATGTTCATGGGCTCTGTTCAACCTCTGGTGTCTTATGTGTTTAATGTCGCTTGTGCTTTAGTAAGGGTGAGTTCATGCTAGCTCGAAGCATGGTTAGTTGAGTAAGAGATAAGGATTATGTGATTTATTGATTCCCATTTATGTGATATGATGAGATAAGTGTATTAGGTTGAGAGTCTCGGTTATATCATGATAGTTTAGTCGGGTTCATGTGATGCATATGTGATCTTCGATGATTGAGGTTGAATTTATGTATTAATGTGAATTATTATATATTATCAAACCAAAAGATGTAATAATTCAAGTGAAAGACATAAGACTTTATTTTTCTATCTTGTTTAATAAGACCGAGTTGGACCTCGGACAACGTGTTTGATTATATATCGAATGTTTAAGTCTTAAGGTATTGATATCGAGGCTATGTTGTTGTGTGATCATTTTGAGTTGATGAAGGCATGAAAACTCAATCTTTCGAGATTCAGTTAGGCTCTGTGTTTGTCGAATAAGATGATGTTTCTTGGACAAGTGTTCTTCATCATATCTGTAGTGCTCTGAATGAAGTTGCTGTGAGTTTTGGAATTTTGTGATTTGGGGTTAAAATGAATTTGTTATGATTTTTTAAAGTTCGTAGAGCATGCTGTTTTGATAAACTCGGGCAGAAGGATTTGATTTTAGTTCATGACTATTTGTGATGATCTTAACGTGCCTGAATGGAAATATGTTCTTCATGACAAATGTAGTATATGACGTAAGCTGCCCGTAGAAATTGGAATCATACAATTTGGAGGTCTGGTTGATTTTATATGATTTTTATAATTTAGATTTATGCCCAGGATTTTGAAACAGTGGCTGGGTGTATGCATAAATTGTATGCTCTGAATTGATGCCTTTAACATGATTATATGTAAAAATGTTCTGTATGAAAATTGTATTTTTCCTTGTGTAGTTTCTGTAGGATTTGGTTTTATATGATTTGGAGTTCCAGTTGATTTTATATAATTTTTCTAATTGGGATGTACATCCAGTTTTTATGAAACCAGGATTTTGGTTAAGTATCGATGTTTGCTCTGTTTAGGTGACCTAAACGTGTTCTTATGAAACATTCTTCTTCATGAATTTTGTATATTTCCATGTATAGATTATATAGGTTTTGACTTTACATGAATTGGAGCCGTGTAGCTTGAGTTGTTGCTATTTTTACTAAGGTGCTGTACTTTCGAAAATTGTTCTCTGGCTGTTTTTGCAAACTAAATGTTTTATATTCAAACTTGTTGGTAATGTTATAATTTGCCAATAGAGTCTTCAAAGAAGTTGTAGAGAATTGAGTCAGCTATCTTGGAGCTTTTTTTTTTAATTTCAGTAATATCATGTCTGTAGTTTCAGTTATTGTGCATATACTGAGAACCTGTCAAGCTCTATGTCTTTATTTATCCACTGCACCCATGTTTTGGATGTTTACTGTATTATGTGCCTTTAAATGACTTTATCCGCCTGATTGTTCTTCATGACAGTGATAGAGGCATGAGTTAGGGATATCTTCCAAGTGGTATCATCATGATATGATTTGTGTACTGAAAGTTATATGCATTTTAAATTCAACACACATGCTGAAATTTGTGCTCGTTCATGTTTATGTTTCTCAAAATGAATTGTGAATTTTCGAAAAATTAGCTTTTCGTCAATTTTCATGTATATGTGCCCTATGTGACTTAATCTGATTGGTATTATGATGTTAGCTGGAAACACTTGCGAGGGAAGCTTTACGCTAGACCTCGAAGTGTGGAGGCTATAGTTGTATATGTGGTCCATCTCGTTTAGGACCAACGGCGCGATTAGCTACCTGAGTAAAAGCTGTCATCACGGCCGACATTGTTAGTCGGAATGGTCAAGCGAGTTAAACATTCTAATGTTCGGCGATTACCGCTGAGGTTAGGATAATTTTTTTTTTCGGGCAGTGATGCCAATGTTTGATTTCTATGGAAAATTGTAGATTAACAGTAATGCTTAAACTGTTGTAGTTCGAGAAGTCTTGTATCGAACCCTTTTTCCTATCTGAGTACCTAGGATTATGAGCCGGAAATTGAAATTTCTGGTGTGTACCTTAACTGAACGCCGAACCTGGATGGGTGTAGCCACGTGAAGTGGTGGTCGAGCCGCATGCTCGTGCTGGGAGACGTAAGGCCAACTGCAGTGGCCGACCGTTGACTCGCACGAGAGCTGCCGCCGCCATCACCGAACGCAGGAACTCCCCAGGTAATGTGTACGGCCAAACCTCAATCTTGCAGCTGGTCTCTGAACAGATGCATGCACACGTCCTGGCGCCCCGCTTATGCAGCGCCTGTGTGTGTGTCATCTCTCGGGTGACAGTGCATTAAACCCCAAGCCGAACCATTGTATGAAATCCCTAATCAACGACTCTCGATATGTGAGACTTGTTGATTAGTTTTCCTTTGTCTTATGCAAAATTCTCTCGTGTTAGCGAGATTTAGGTCCCTCATCGTTTTCGGGCAGTGTCCTGAGTCTCGATTGGAGACTATGTATACTTCGTAGGGATCGAGCCCTACGAAGAGTGAGAGAGTATTGGTGTTAGATTGTTAGTATGGGAATATCGAGCATCCCTAATCGTGAGACCGATTATGCGATAGAAGATTGTTTTCGAACATCTAGTCGATATTTCCTAAACCGCATTCGAGGTGTTATTCGAGTCGGCAAGGGTAGAGTTGTTGACAATGGTATCAAACCGAGCCGTGTGTTTTGTAGGTATCGGTGTTGAGGATATAGTGTTATTGTGGATTGTTAGCCCATCCGTATGGGATTTTCGTGGCGGCCTATTTTATAAGGACGCACATATCATGTCGTTGTAGTAATCGAGTACTCGCGAGGATGCATGACACGTTCTGTGCCTCTTGATGGAGGAAACGTGTGCGTGATCTCGGAGTACATGTGAGATGTTACGAGCTGCGTGATAAGCAGAACCCTACCTGTATGGAGGCACCGGTGACCTATTGGATCAGAGGGTCCATTAGGATAAGGCTGGGAGGGGTACTCGTCAAGTCCAGTGGGAGGGTGGCCAAGGCTAGGCGACTTGGGAGAGGGAGACCGAAACGCGGAGGAAGTACCTGAATTTCATGTGCTGATGTTGTCTCCTCTTATTTCGCGTTAGTATGTTGTCGTAGTTTGTTGTTCGGATTCCGAGGTCGGAATCCTTTGTAAGGTGGGTAGACTGTAGCGCCTGGTTTATTTTTGAATTATTTAGAATTATATATTATTATTATTATTGATATTATTTATTATTATTATTATTATTATTATTATTATTATTATTATTATTATTATTATTATTATTTAAATGAATGTCTAATTGTGAATTAAATGTCTAAATGTTATTATTATTATTAAATAATTAATGTGTATTGTGTATATGTAAATATTATTCGGTTTATTTTAATCGCGTAATCGAACCGTAAAAATCGAGCCCGAGAACCCGAGTCTTCGAAACTCACGCACATGAACCGGCCCCATAAATTGAGAAACCCGCGAGCCCCAACCACGCTCAAGCCCCGACCCAGTCCGCCCATGAGTGTGTGTGTGGGTGTCTTGAAGATTAGGAAAGGATTAACCCTAATTGCATAATAAACCGTGCCTTTAATCCTCTCCCCACAACATCCTTCACCTGCAACTTTCTTCCCTTAACTCAGATTTCTTTTCTTCTCTTCGATCGCGCAAGTCAGAAAATCGATCGATCTCTCACCATCTCATCTCCTTCATCATCAACCCTCTCTCTCTCTCGTTTTTGAACCCGTCGCCATAGTCATATCCAATCGCCATCCTCGTCGTCATCTCCTCGTCTCGCCACCATCATCGCCGGCGTGAAGCAACCACCTCCGGTGACCCTGTTCAACGTTCTTCCCAGCGAGTCTGAGCCTCCCGCTAGCAAGCCCACGAATTTCCGACGACGAACTCCCTCAGTCCGGCGACCTGCTTCCACCGCGCCGCGAAAAGAGACTCTGCCGCGCCACGTCACCACCGCAGGACCTCCGCCTGCTCCTTCTCCGGCGATTCGCAGCGCCGCCGTGAGCCAGTAGGAGTCCTCCGTCGGCCTTTGTTTAGTAGCCCGAACATCAACGGTAACTCTTTCGGGCCCGTGCGAGAAGAATGGCAGCCGTTCGAGGCTTTTATCGAGCAGCCGTTTCCCTTCGAATCTCTTTTGAGCAGCCCGTACGTGCGAGAAGAGATACGGGTCGATCCTTAGCCGAGAGCCAAGAGCCGTTCGAGGCCGTTCGATTTCCCTTTTCGAGTATCAATCCCGAGAACGGTATCTAGTCGATCCCGTCTCGTTGAAATCGTTTATGTTATTTACGTATATGTTTGATTTACGAGATGTGATTATTTGTGCGATAATGTGTTCGATATGAGCTATGTGATAATTGTGATTTTATGTGTGTCGTTTAAGTGTTCGAGGACCTCTTCAATTATGAGAAATTGAACGAGACCTCGAAACTCATGCGAGTCTGTGGATATTGGAACAATGTCGAGTCCTTGGCCTTATGAGAAGGCATTGGACGAGAAATTTCATGATTTGAATTGTGTCAAAAATTGTCGATTTCGGTAATTGCTGTTTTGGTGTTTGAATTTTTATAAATAGCTCGCTACTCGAAACGATTTGAAAATTTGAGGGTGATGTTTTCTGTTCATTACCAGCTCTAAGTAAAAATTTCGTGATTTTTAGAATCCTGTAGCTTTTTTTAATAATTATTATGTAATCTGATCAGAATAGTATTAATTGCATAATAAATTCACTCGTGAATCAAATGAGCTGAAATTCGAATATGTCATGCCTCTGTGACTTTTATATGTTGTGTTAAATTTGTAGAATTTTTGGACTTGATTTGATATGGGTAATAAATTATTTATTGAATCTGCTGAAATTTTTTTAAAATTTTTATAAATCGGTTGTTTGACGAAAATTTCTGAAATTTTGCTGACATGCTCATTTTATGTGCATTATCATGCTGTTAAAAGATGGGAATTTGTAGAGTCCATTTTGATTCAGTTTTGATTTAAATTAGAAAAACTGCTGAATCTCGTATGAATTTTTAAAAACAACAGCAGTCAATGTTAAGGGCTGGGATTTTTACACATGGACTTTAGTATGCTGTATGTTGTTGTGTTAAATTTGCAAGTCATGATTCGTTCATTAAGTTCAAGTATGAATTGATGTTCCCATTTTGTTGATATCTTGTTCGAATTTTATAAAATAGTGTATTTCAAGTTTGAAGCTGATAATTTGTGGTTTTACATGGTTCTGGGAGATGCAATTTTGTGAAAAATTTCAGAGCTTAAGTCGTAGGGTAGCCTGACCATCTATTTTCATGTGATTAATGATTACTATTTTTAAAACATGATTTTGAAATGGAAAGTTGGGAATCGACTTGCTTTTCGTTTTGATGTGAGTTTGACTTGGTCAATCGTTAGATGGATTTATGTGAACTCCCTTATGTGGTTTGGTCGACTTTAGTGCCGAATCTTATTGTTTCAACATCCACAGAACTTCACGAACTACTTAGTCGAAATAAGTTCGACTAGGTCTGTTTAATGTTTTCCGTTTAAAGTCAAGATAGATGTTGATTGTAGCATCTTGACTCAATGTAGGTAATTGAGGAATCCAGCCTCGACCTACTTCCATTGCTTTGAGTTATTATCAATCCGGAATCAAGGTGGGTTATTCTAAAATTATCTATGCATATGTGTGATGTTAAATTGTGATGAAAGTTTGGTGTGATCTATGTATGAAAATGAACATGTAACCTATCAATGTGAGCTTGATGGTCATCGGTACAGTTGTCCCCGTATGATAAGATACGGTTACCCAGTGAGGTAAATCTCATTAAGACCTATGAGAAGGCCGTGTCATTGATGTGGCACGCACTCCCATGTTTCACTGATATGGCATGGCTTAGCTTTGATGAGCATAGATGTACATGAGTGAGTCTTTGATGAGACTATAGTCATTGATGTAGCTAGAGATGTGACATGATTTTATTGTTTATGTTCATGCTGTGACCATACCCATTATTATGTTATTCATATCCATAGTGTGAGTACGATAGTTAACTGTACTCACTCCCACCTGCTCGTAACTGATGCAGGTTAAGCAGTGGCGCGTGACGAGACAAGACGGGTGGTGGTCATTACTTATTATGCTTATTTATTATGCTTATTAAATTGCTTCCGCTTATTTATGAACTATGTTGGTATTGAACTTGTTTGGATTGGATTTTGAACTTGTTCATGTTGGAAAACTTTCGGATTTGGTTTACGATGAAAAACCCTACTTGATATATGATTGAGTATGATCTGATGTTAAATTTATCGATTTTTGGTTAATGGAAACCGTTGAAAAATCGGGTAATGAATCCCCGTAGTTCAGTTATGACTTGGACTGTATTTATAAAAGGAATGAGTAACGTAAAAAATTTATTATTCGAAAAATAAGTTTCGAAAATTTTTACCTTAATTTTTGGAAAAGCCATGGATTTTCTTTAAAAATCGATTGGGGCGTTACATTGCAGCTGTTCACCGAAAAGATGTGGCACACGTTCCAGCGCCCCGCTTATGCAGCGCCAGTGTGTATGACATCTCTCGGTGACAGTGCATTAATCCCCGAGCTGGCCATGTCTTTTAGATCGTTATAATGGGATCGCCGAGCATCCCTATTTGAGAGTCAGTTTATGCGATAGATTTTGTTTTCGAATGTCTAGTCAATACTTCCTAAACCGCATACGAGCTGTTACTCGTGTCGGCAAGGAATGAGGCTTTGTCAGCGATATCGAGCAGAACCGTGTGTTCTGAAGGTATCAGTTTTGAGGATGATGTTTTTTATGTTGGTTAGCCATTTGTATACGATTCTACGGCGGGCCATCTGATACGGACGCACGGATTCACATTAAAATCGTGGGCAAGTTGTCAGCGTGACCCGGGCACGAGACTGAACTTGGCACAGCGTAGAAATCCAGATAGTTATGCGTTTAGGACATGCTTTCGAGACCCTGAGAGACTGGTTTTGAGTCTGGTGTACTCGATGGGTGTGTCGTATGAAATTTCTTACCATAAGAAAGGGCGCTTATAGCGATGGCTAATAAGCGACGATCTTGATGGTACCGTACGAGGTTCTGAGTACGGAAAGAGGCGTTGTACGCCTCGAGTTCTGGGAAGAGAGGAAGTATCAGCCACATTTGTTAGTCCTTTCGTGATTCTCGACCGAGTCGGCGTCTTAGCCTGATGGTTGATCCCATCACCGGAGCTTGCAAGAGTGCACGACCTGTTCAGTGCCTCGTGGAGAGGGGACAGGTGCGCGACTCTAGGCACGAGGCGATCTTTGACGAGCTGCATGTGAGCAGAACCTTACCTTTGATGAGGTACCGGTGACCTACTGGATTGATGAATCCAGCAGGGAGAGTCCGGAAGAGGTACTCGTCAATATCCGGCAGGGTAACCATGGCTAGTACGGTGTGACTTGGTAGAGTGGGAAGATTCGGACGGAGTATCCGAGTTGAGTGGTTTGAGCTTCTCTCATTTGTCAGTTGTCCTGTTGGATGATTTTTCTTGGATTTCCTGGGACGGAAATCGTTTAAGGAGGGTAGACTGTAGTGCCCCGTTTATTTGTGGATTATTCGATGATTATTATTATTAATGTTATTATTATTATTATTATTATTATTATTATTATTATTATTATTATTATTATTATTATTTATAGAATTATTATTGTTGTGATATTATTAATGTTATTGTTAATATTATTGAGTGCCTAAATATTATTAATTGTCTAATTATAATTAATTGCTTAATTGTATATTTTGATTAATAATATTGGTATTTTAAAATAATGTACGTATTTAATTTATATTGTCCGGAGTTTTGTTTATTTGTCGTGCGATCTTTTTGAGCTGTCGAAATTAGTAATCGGAGAACCCGAGCCCGAGAGCTAGATTTATTTTCGTTTGATTGAATTGGGCCCGAGAGCCGAATTTATTAAACATGTGATTTAATCGAGCCCAAAAATACCCGCGTGAACCAAAACCGAGCACGTGAGCCGATTTATTTCGAAACCCGGCCCAACAACTCGAAACCGCCGGTTTTTGCTTCTCCTAAATTGTGTGAGATTCTTATGGGCCCAAATTTCGGTCATCCCAATTATGCTGAGCGTGTTTTGCTATTCTTCTTTTGGGTATCAAGAGGAAACCTAGCATATATATATATGCATCTTGTATCTATCGCCCCTTTCGTCAGATTTTTCCCACACCCGCAGCCTTGAAAATCCTTGTCTCTCGATCGCGATCTCTCTCAGCAAACGATCGTGCAACCTTATCCCGTCATCCTCCTCGCTTTTCTCCTCTCCCGCCTGAAAATCCGACCATCTCCTCCGATCACCATCGACCTTCGCCTGCAAGCTACTACTCGCCAGCGAACTGCTGTCCTCCGTCGCGAATAGAAACAGCCCCGACGACCTTCACCTGCGAACCGGTGATTTTCTCTACTCGCCAACTGCAATCCCGCGACGAACACCTCCGTCTGCAAGCTTCTCCCCGCTGGTGGTTCCTGTCCGCGAGAAACCGTCCTCCGCCGGCAGCAGGTCTTGTCCTCCGCGAACGACCACAGTCGGCAATCTTCCCTTCTCCGGCGAGCCGCTGCCGCTCCGCCTCATCGCAGCGCCTTCGTGAGAAGGCCACCCCCCCTGCCACCACGAGCAGCCCGGCGACCCTTTGCCTGTGTAACTCCCGGCGACCATCACGACAAAGACGACCCTGAGCAGTTGCTCAGCCGCTGCCCTAGCCGTTGCAGCGCCCTTACCGGCGATTCCGTGCCACGCTGCTCCTTCTCAAGCCTCCTCTTGAGCCGTTGCTCCACCGGTGAGCCGTACGTGACCCGTCGAGCCCGACGTGCGCGATTCTCGAACCCCGTCAGCCCCTCTCTTGTCCGTTTTCGAGCGCCTTTCCCGAGAACGGTATCGACGGCTTAAACCCTACGTATTTTTGTGATATGAATTGATCGTGTTATGTGATTCGTTATATGTTATTCAAGTGACATGTGATATAGATATATGTATTGATTGATGTTATATTTTATTATTGTCGTGTTGATATGTGAATTTCATCGATTCGTGTGAATTGAACGAGAACGCGTTAAAAGTGTTAAGTTGTTGTGGATTTAGGGACCTAGGATCGTTACGAACACAATGTCGTTGACCTTGTGTTGTTTCGACTTGTAAATTGGAAGTTATGAATTTTCGAAGTTCATATTTGCTGGTTTGAATGTAAAATTCATTATAAATTGAATACTAGCCCGATTGCCTTGAAATTTTAGGTGCAGCTGTCTTTGATGAACATATATAGCTTGTGTAAAATTTTCGTGATTTTTGAAGGTCTGGAACTATTTTTAAAAATTAATTTGATTTCTGTTCAGTTTCTTGTAAAATGCATAAGTAATTGTGTAGTGTTCTTTTCTGGCCAATTTTCGAGTATGTTATGTTTCAGGCATGATTATATGTGGTGTAAACTTTTTAGAGTTTTTGAACTAGGTTTGATAGGGTTAAAAAATTATTTTGTGATTCTGCCTGAATTTATTTTAATTATGATAAATTGTTCTGAAGTTGAAAAATTCTGAAAATTTGTGGAGATGCTGACTATATGATGTTTAGCATGCTGTAAAAAGATTAGAATTTTTTGAGTTCATTTGTGATAAGTTCTGATATAATTGTGATATTTGGCTGATTGTGGTTTTAATTTTATAAAATTGTTATCCTGAGTGTTGAAGGCTGACAAACTTATGTGATGTTGTTCATATGCTGTAGTATTTTAGATAAAAATTTCATAACCTGAATCGTCCATTATCATGTGCTTTTAATTTAAACTCATTTTTGCTGAAAAACTTGTTTGAATTTTATAAAATTATGCATAAGGAGTTTGAAGCTGAAA
Organism: Striga asiatica; assembly: GCA_008636005.1. Classification (NCBI taxonomy): domain Eukaryota; kingdom Viridiplantae; phylum Streptophyta; class Magnoliopsida; order Lamiales; family Orobanchaceae; genus Striga; species Striga asiatica. Next base: position 36,851 of record BKCP01008294.1, read on the forward strand.
TTGGGTGATATTACTTAGAACTGGAATGTGAAATTTTTGTTAAAGTTTCAGAACCTAACTTATTGATTTGATATGCCTTCTAATTCAAGTGCGAATTTGAGAAATTGTTTTTCTATGTTGAAATGTGTTAAGTGTTGATGACCAAATGTGCCATGTGTTTTGCTTGTGGCTCGTTTGTTGTCTTTCACTTGCTTTTGTGTGAACTCGAATATGTGGTTTGATCGAGTCTAAGTCCTAGTATTCCCATATCCACAGAACTTCACGAACCACTTTGTCGAAGCAAGTTCGGCTAAGTCAACTTGTGAATTTGCTACATAGGTCTAGATTAAAGTGTTGACTTTAGTATCTGGACTTAATGTAGGTGTCGAGAGGTGTTGAACCTCGCCTCGTCTCGAGATTTGTGATTTGAACTGTAGCTGCTATCAGGTGGGTACATTTATGATGTATTCCATATTTATCGCACTTACTATTTCGTATGATGTTTCTTTTGAAAAATTATTGTATGCATGAGAACTCTAGTCTAAGTGTCCCGAACGATAGTGCCTTTGACGAATGCATAACAGTGTGAGGTCACCTGCCCGTTGTATCTGGGAGGAGACGCCCTGATCCGTGTGAGTTTCGGGGGGAAAAAACATCTCCACTGTCTCCTGGAAAACATCCATGATCCGTGAGTAGTTCGGGGTGGACTCCCATGATCCGTGAGTAGTTCGGGGTGGGGGAAATTTTCTAGTTACGGCTATGCCGATGTTTGGTCGGAAGGTTGTTGTATGTACATAGGAGGTTTGCGATAGGGCCAAGTAGGGAGTTAGACTGTTGGATTCTATGCATACTGAATACTATGGTTATGATGGTTTAAAATGTTATGCGAGATATACTGTGCGATAATGGTGAGTTTGTTGGTTATGCTCACCCCCATTATTTTATTTGTTGTTTTCTCTCTTCCTTTGTTTTAGGTTGAGACGAGCTGGAGGCAGTGGCGTAGGACGAGCGAGATGCTGGTCACTATTTGATGATATCTTATGCTTCCGCATGAACTTGTTACTTATTTTATTTGCTTTCAAATACTTTGGATTATTTATTTATTTGCCTACGAACTATGTATGAGTTTCGTTTGAACCTTGATTCATGCTAGACGTTTGGGAATGATTTTAAAATTATAATTATTGGGATTGTTATTTTGATAGCTCGAGCATGCGTAGGTTCATTGAACTGATTGTTTGGATGTGTTTAATTGCTGTTGTTAGTAAGTAGCGCCATTTCTCGATAAATGTTTTAACTTGGATTTTCAAAAAAAAAAAAAAAAATAACTCTAAAAAAAAAAAAATGGCTCTGATTTTTATCAAATAAATTCGGTAAATTCTTTAAAATTAAACGGGGCGTTACATTCATATAACCGACCGATGGCCCTACCATGGTCTTACGGGCACAAAAAGAGAGATTATCCCAACGGGGTCCGTTCTAGAGCTACGAGGATAACCATTTGACGGCCAGTACAGCTCACATTGAAAACTACATGGCTCACATGCATATAGTGATCATACCATGCACCATACATAAACAAAATTTACGACATAGAATTTTAAATAAACCCACCTGGATCACGAAGCAGAAGATAGCTCACAAAAGATGGTATGATGAGAGCACGGCTCGTCAAACACCTACATTCATCAAGAATAGTCCTATCAACAACTATTCTGACACTTAAAAGGCATATACAACACATTCACTTAGTCGAACATGATCAACTAAATGATTCGTAGGTCCTTTAGCGGAGTTTGGAACCTTTGGAGTAGACCACTAGACTCGAAAAATCCATTAAAATCATTTAAGACATACTCGACGTGTAAAACAAGTTAACGGGTCAAAGGGAAGTCAAACGTGTCGGGAAAAGTCAAAATGAGGCTTTGTTGAATGCTGTCGGGGCTGCCGGGGTGTGCTGGTTGCGGGTGCTGGGGCGCTGGGCACTGGGTGCTGGGAGCGGCTGCCGGCAGACTGGTCACGAATAATACTTACCGAGGATTTGGGAGTTTGGATCGGGGTTTTTACCTCAAATTTTTACACACAACAGAGGACACAAAAACACACATTTTCACAAAAGATAGACCCTTATACTGTACAAGAACTCAGTTAAACAATTTTTGGAAAATCCGCTATAAAACCTGAAGTTACGAGTTCGAATAGTTACCCTTCGAATTTTAACTTACAATTTTGACATAACACATATCAGGGTAAAATAATACAATTCCCAGAATTTCAAACCAAAACTCCAAAAACTAGATTTTATATGAATTTTACAAGATTCAGGCCAGAACTCAAAATCGACATTTGACCTAGTTAAACATCTAATCTGGACCTGAGATTTTTAACACTTAAACAACAACATCAGAGGACCAACAAGTCAAAAATTCAAATTAAAAGCATCAAAACTCGATTTTTCATGATTTTAACAAAGTACAGCAGCATGATCAACCTTAAAAATTCATAACTCAAAGCACAAACATCAAAACGACACAAGGCTTGAACTAACAGATCAAGGACACTACAAATTTCCTATAACTCTAGGATTTCCACGAAATTCACTCAGTTCTTCGGTTTCAACTATAAACCAAAAGAACGAACACAAAACGACAATTATTCATAAACACATATACTCAAAACATGAGCATAAGCATAGGACTTTAACATATCACACTCAACACATAAAAATAAGGGGGGTTCCAGCCATCCATTATCGTTCACCAAAGGGACACTCAAAAACAAACGGAAGAGGGCTGAAATGGGGGTTGGGTGCGCGTACACGGTTCTCGAGCGGGACACCGGTGGCCGAGGGTTGAAGAACGGATCCTGTTGGTTTGGTCACGCGCGAAAGGAGGCCGAGGGATAGTGTCTCGGCATTGCTGGTCGCAAGGGGTGGTCGTCGGGGTTGCTCGCGGTCTCGTGGCCACCAGTGCAAGCGGGTGCGGTGGCGCGGCGGGCCGAGGAGGCCGCGCTCGTGTGCTTTGGGAGGAGAAGGGTGGCGGCTGAGTTTGGAAGAGAGGGGGAGGGTTTTGAAGTCTTGGGGAGGTTATATATATTTATAGGAATATACTAGGTTAAAAAAAATACTTGCCAAACAAGCTAAGTGAGAGGGTCGGGCGCGGGTGCGGGTTCGGGGTGCGGGCACGCAGGTGGCGCTCGGGCCGGTTCTCCTTAGGGTTCGACTTAGCAATTAAAAGGCTTGGTCCAAACACATGACGTCCGGAAAAATTAAAATAAAAATGCCAATAAAATAGTTATCCGAATAATCCATTAATTGAACGGGTTAGATTCGGTTTATGCGATTAAACCGAAATCACCGAAAGACGAATGTGATAAAAGTAAACGATCAAGTACTCAAATATATAATTTAAGTACCAAATACTGGCTACACCACTACAATAATAATAGATATTTATCCATAAATAGAATAATCCGCGAAATTCTATAATCGAATGGGGCGCTACAATCTCCTTAACAAAATTCCGTCCTCAGAATTACAATAGATAAATATCCCCGAAGAGGACATAAACATAAGAGAGAGACCTATACCATGAAGTTCGGACACTCCGTCCGAAACTCGCCTCCACTCTCCCAAGTCGTCTCGCCCTCGCCCTGACAACCCCCACAAGACTTTGACGAATATCCCCTCCCGGCCTTTCCCTGATGGACCCTCTGTTCCAACAGGTCACCGGTACCTCTATACAGGTAGGGTTCTGCCCATCACGCAGCTCGTCAAGGTTCTCATGTACCTAGAGATCACACACATGTTTCCTCCATCATGAGGTATAGAATGTGTCATGCATCCTCGCAAGCTCCGGTGGTGGAGTTCACCATCAGGCTAAGTCATTGACCTGGTCGAGAATCATAATAGAACTAAATAGGCGTGGCCGTAGCCTCCTCTCTTTCCAGAATAAGGCGCATAACACCTTTGTCCGTACTAAAACTTTGAACGGTACCATCGGGGTTGTCGCTTGATCATCATCATTACAAGTGTACCTAGCCATGGTAAGGAAATCCTTACATTCTACTCATCTATCAATACATAAGACCTTAACTGTCTTTTCGTGTATTATAGCATACTCCGACTTTCTAACCATATAGGGTTGGTTTATACATTGAGCTTCAATCTCGTGCTCGGGTCACACATGAAAACTCGTCCACTACCTCGCCATGATCCGTGCGTCCCTTTCAAACAGGCCGTCACGGAACCCCATGCAGTCGGATTAATAATAATCAATATCACTTTATCCTCAATATCGATACCTTCAGAACACACGGCTCTGTTTGATACCGTTGATAAAGCCTCATTCATTGCCGACATGAGTCACATCTCGTATGCGGTTTAGAAAGTATCGACTAAATATTTGGTAACGATCTCCTTCCGCGGAGTCGGTCTCAAAAATGGGGATGCTCGACATTCCCATACTAACAATTTAACTCCAATACCCTCTCACTCTTTGTAGGTCTCGATCTCTACGAAGTATACATAGTCTCCAATCGAGATTCAAGACTCCGCTTAACATCAATGCGGGACTTCTATCTTGCCATCTCGAGAAAATCTCGCATGAGGCAAAGGAAACTAATTGACAAGTCTCGCATAATCGCAAGTTGTTGATTAGAGGATTCATACAACGATTCAGTGAAACTTGGAGCTCTCGATTTAAAGCTCGAGAGGAAGGGTTTTAAAGATCAACATACAATTTGACCAAGGATACTGATTGAACGACCCAAGAGAGCATAATCGTTCCGGGGTTTAATGCACTGTAACTCGAGAGATGGTACAGACGCTGGCGGTGCATATGCGGGGCGCTGGGATGTGTGCATGTACCTACTCGGAGACCAGCTGCAAGGTCAAGGTTTGGCCGTATATACTGCCCTGGGAAGTTCGTGCGTTCAGTGATGGCGGCTACAGCTCTCGTGCGAGTTAACGGTCGGCCATGCAATTGGCCTCACGTCTCTCAGCACGAGCGTGCATGCCCGACCATCACTTCGCATGGCTACACCCAGCCAGAGTCGGCATTCGGTTCGAGGTACCTACCAAAATTCCAAATTCAGGGTTCATAATTTTCAAGGTAATAGGAAAGGAAAAAGGGTTTTTCACAACTTTCAAAACAACGAATATCCATGGTTTGACCAAAAGGACTTCTCATGGCATCATGGTGTTATATACTCTCGAATGTTGATGGGCTTCTAAACATAATAAGGCATAAAACAGAGTTCCAAGTTCACCATGTTTCACCTAATCGATACGATTAATCAAACGAATATTTAACAAAGGAAATAGGAAAAATTCCCCAAAAGATCGAACATCGGCTCCCCAGCCAGGAATAATCCTAACTATTGGTCATTACGAACAACGGAATGGTAGCTCGCTCGACTCTTCCGACTAACAGCGCCGGCCGCCACATCAGCTCTTTCTCATGTAGCTAAACCTGCCAGCAGTCCTAAACAAGCTCAACTCATATACACTACCTATAGCTTCCACACTTCGAGATCTTAGCGTAAAGCTTATCTCGTAAGTGTTTCCAGTCAAAAATATAACACCAACAAAAGTAAGTACAACATAAGTCATATAGGTCACATAGACATGCATATTCAAAGTAATACCTATTTTCGGAAACATAACACAAGTTTACCAAAATGGCACAGGCGCAACATTCTTTAATCAGGTATAACTTGCAGCACATCAATCTTATAAGCATGATTTCAGTTGAATATAAATCCTAAGAAATGCGGCTACAAATCTTATGAAGAACTCAAAAACAAATAGAGTCGTCTAGCATGTGGTAAATCAGTAGACATTCAGAACATGGGTGCTGGCAGAAAACTGGAATATAACTCATACAGGGTCTCAGTAAAACGGATATATCTCAGGCTACGGATATGATATCAATATGGTTCCAACACTATCAGAAAGATAAGAAACACAGCTACAACTGTTGTGAAGGCCATAAATATATTTGAGCACATTAGGACATCAAAAACAGACCAGACATTATTATGTCCCTGTTGTCAAGACTTTCAAAAAACTGCTTGCACCAAGTTTTTAAAATAGACATATCTCCCTCAATTCAAAACGTTTTCTCAAGGTTCCAAAACTCACATAAAGTATATAGAATAAGCTATGATTTATATACAGAACACATCCCCAATAAATAGGTCCTTAGGTCAAAACAGAGCATGAAACTGACACTCGAAAACAGTGATTTTACATGCTAAACACATCGAAACATAATCAAATTAAAACGAAACATAAGCGACTTAAATAAATCATATTAAAGTATAAACATGAACATATAATTCCAGCTGTTAAAGCAATTCACGTAATCATCATCAAACTTCAACTAAACATGCTTTACATAACATCAAACTTAACATCTCAAGCCATGGTCAAAACACAAGTCACAAGGCCCTAAAATTGAAATGTAACTTATGAAAATATATGGTTTCAGCATGCTAACAGTCGCAAAAGGATTGACAATTAATTCCACAAAGTTGAAGTAAAACACACGACCTAAAGCTCATTACACGTGCATAAATTTTCTCTTTTCTCACAATATCTCTATGACAACTTAAAGGCTATCAAGACTGAGATTTACTCTCGAATAGGTACACATAATAACAACATATACACGCATTAAATCCCAGCCATATAGTGCAACAACAGCATGCATATCAACACACATTCATACCTTTTATTCTCATCACAACCGCGTGTCTCGTAATCATGGCATAGGATATTCACGCGGTGTCAGATCGGTCCACTCGTCCCATGAACGATGTCGTAGTCTTTCACCCATGCATCAGTCTTCATGACTTCCGCTCGATTTAACGCACGAGACTTGACCACCATCGCCTCTCCCGAGGCCTTGCCACCCTCGAGAGTCATGACAGTGATACGCACTAGATTCTCTTTAATTATGGGAGTCGATCAGCAACCTGAACGTGGCACCTAAACGCCACTTCCGGTCCTCATTGACTGGGTATTAACATGCATCTGATGGTCCTATCGACAAGGGTTCTAGTTCTCCGAGTAATCACTTAAATAGGGATTTACTCGGTTCTTAACCTTTCTCTTTCGAGATAGATCACGAATGGTCCTACCCTGAGGACACGGAACAAAATCTTGTAGCGAGAAAACTGCTACAGACACTCAATCAAATAACATCATACTGAAAACTCACAACAAAGAGCTTCTAAAGTTATAACTTAACTCTATACCACTAGAGTTCAAGTCCACATATACGGAGGATAAATTCCTAAGCCCCAAAAACAACATAATACATCAATTCACATCATAAGCAATTTGATATCACTTATGTAATCATACCTGAGTTGGCGCGATACGACGGAAGCGAGTGGTCATAGTCACATCATGATATTTAAATATTTCACAGAGTTCACATAATTCACATATAGCAGTCTACAGAAACGCAGACTAGCTTTGATACCACGCTGTAATGCCCACTTTGATTTAACAAAAGTCCATGCCTTTTTAAAGAAATCAATTTAATTTTTTCAAAATTCATTTCAAACATTTGTGACGTTACTCATTTATTACAAAGTCATTTTCATAAATAAAGTCATAGCAATGACACCAAACATAAATCACACCCATCGAGTGTTTCATCCAAATTCACCAAACACCCAAAACGGGTTTCCAAATCCCAAAGTATGGACATCATAATGTCAACGGGGCATCTCCCCAAAACAATATATCAAAACATCATAAATATCCGGAGTTCGCAAAATATGCCAAATCATAAATAAACACAAGTAATGCGGAAGCAAAACAAACAATGGTCTAGTCGTCTCGACCGACAACCATTCGCCTCGCCTTCGCTGTCATGCCTGCCACCTGCTCAATCTGGGAAGAAAAGGTGGGGATGAGCATAATATTGAATCCGTGGTGCTCACCACTATGCACATAAATAACAAATAATATAGGATAGGTATGGTCGCAGCATGTATACGAATCAATTAACTATCCCGTCTCTTATCCAAAGTCAAGCCTCATGTGCACACCTATATCAATAGACTACTGTTGATACACGTATCTAATGCCTCCGCTCAGGCCTTACAACGATGCCCAAACAGTAGGAGTATTCCCCCCGACTGCCAAGGCCCTTGCCTTTTTCTTACGACGAGGTTCATATCACCGGCCGAGGGTCCTGCCCTGGTCTTACGGGCATAAAAAGGAGATTACCCCAATGGGGTCCGCTCTATAGTTACGGGAATAACCGTTCGACGATCGGTACAACTCACATCGAAGGCTACATGGTTCACATGCATACAGTGATCATACCATACATCATACATAAATAAATTTATGACATAGCATTTTAAATAACCCCACCTGGATCACAAAGCAGACGATAGCACACAAAAGCTGGTAGGATGAGAGCACGGCTCGTCAAACACCTACATTCATCAAGAATAGTACTATCAACAACTATTCCGACACTTACAAGCCATATACAACACATTCACTTAGTCTAACATTACAGACTAAGTGATTCGTGGGTCCTTTAGCAGAGTTTAGAAGTCAAACGAGTAGACCACTAGAATTAAAAAAACCCATTAAAATCATTGAAGACATACTCGACATGCAATACAAGTTAACGGGCCAAAGGGAAGTCAAACGGGTCGGGAAAAGTCAAAATGAGGTTTGGTTGGGTACTGCCGGGGCTGCCGGAGTGTGTTGGTTGCGGGCACTGGGTGCTGGGAGCGGCTGCCGGCAGATTGGTCACGAATAATACTTACCGAGGATTTGAGAGTTTGGCTCGGGGTTTTTATCTAAAATTTTTACACACAGAAGAGGACACAGAAAGACACATTTTCACAAAAGATAGACCCTTATACTATACAAGAACTCAGTTAAACAATTTTTGCAAAATCCGCTATAAAACCTGAAGTTACGAGTTCGAACAGTTGCCCTTCGAATTTTAACTTGAAATTTTGACACAACACACATCAGGGTAAAATACAACATTCCCTGGAATTTCAAACCAAAACTCCAAAAACTCGATTTTATATGAATTGTACAAGGTTTAGGCCAGAATTTAAAATCGACATTTGACCTAGTTAAACATCTAATCTGGACTTGAGATTTTTACCACTTAAACAAAAACGTCATAGGATTAACATATCAAAAATTCAAATTAAAACCATCAGAACTCGATTTTGCATGATTTTAACAAAGTACAACAACATGATCAACTTGAAAAATTCATAACGCAAAGCACAAACATCAAAACGACATAAGGCTTGAACTAACAGATCAAGGACACTCCAAATTATCTATAACTCCAGGATTTCCACGAAATTCACTCATGTTCTTCAGTTTCAACAATAAACCAAAAAAACAAACACAAAACGACAATTATTCATAAACACATATACTCAAAACATGAACCCAAGCATAGGACTTTAACATATCACACACAAAAAATAAAAATAAGGAGGGGTTCCAGCTATCCATTACCGTTCACCACAGAGATACTTGAAAACGAACGGAAGAGGGCTGAAACGGGGGGCGTGTGCGCGTACACGGCTCGCAAGCGGGATACCGGTGGCCCAGGGTTGACGAACGGCTCCTGTTCGTCTGGTCACGCGCGAAACGGAGGCCGAGGGACGGTGTCTCGGCGTTGCTGGTCGTGAGGGGTGGTCGCCAGGGTTGCTCGCGGTCTCGTGGCCACCGGTGCACGCGGGTGCAGTGGCGCGGCGGGCCGAGGAGGCGGCGCTCGGGTGCTTTGGGAGGAGAAGGGTGGCGGCTGAGTTTGGAAGAGAGGGGGAGGGTTTTGAAGTCTTGGGGAGGTTATATATATTTATAGGAATATACTAGGTTAAAAAAAATACTTGCCAAACAAGCTAAGTGAGAGGGTCGGGCGCGGGTGCGGGTTCGGGGTGCGGGCACGCAGGTGGCGCTCGGGCCGGTTCTCCTTAGGGTTCGACTTAGCAATTAAAAGGCTTGGTCCAAACACATGACGTCCGGAAAAATTAAAATAAAAATGCCAATAAAATAGTTATCCGAATAATCCATTAATTGAACGGGTTAGATTCGGTTTATGCGATTAAACCGAAATCACCGAAAGACGAATGTGATAAAAGTAAACGATCAAGTACTCAAATATATAATTTAAGTACCAAATACTGGCTACACCACTACAATAATAATAGATATTTATCCATAAATAGAATAATCCGCGAAATTCTATAATCGAATGGGGCGCTACAATCTCCTTAACAAAATTCCGTCCTCAGAATTACAATAGATAAATATCCCCGAAGAGGACATAAACATAAGAGAGAGACCTATACCATGAAGTTCGGACACTCCGTCCGAAACTCGCCTCCACTCTCCCAAGTCGNCAATGTACGTATTTAATTTATATTGTCTAGAGTTTTGTTTATTTATCGTGCGATCGATTGGAACTGTCGAAATTAGTAATCAGAGAACCCGAGCCCGAGAGCTGGATTTATTTTCGTGTGATTGAATCGGGCCCGAGAGCCGAATATATTAACGTGCGATTTTATCGAGCCCGAGAATGTTCGCGTGAATCGTAATCGAGCCCGAAAATTTTTGTTGGAACCGAAATTGGGCCCGAGAATGTCCCTTTGAACCGAAATTGAGCCCGTGAGCCAATTTGGTGTCACAAGCGCGAAATCAAACCGGCCCAATAGCCAAAACCGATTTTCTCCCTTTTGGATCCGTGTGTGTATTATTCTTGGATAACAAGAAAGTCAAACCTAATTGTGTATATATATATAAATGCTATATCTATCCCCTTCTCTGAACAAACAACCCGCAGCTTCCTTTTCTCTCTTGAAATCGCGCCCCTCTCGCTCTCAATCTCTCTCTCTCTCTCAATCTCTCTCTCGCAAGGAACTCGCCGCTGATCTCTCTCCCTCTCGCTCAGAATCTGATCGCGCCATCACCTGTTCTCTGCGATTTTTTTCCTTCGTCGCCACCCTCAAGCTCTCCTCCTTCTCGTTTTTCCGATCACCATAGCGCGAGCCCTTCTCTGCAACAGAGCCCGCTACTCCTCCGCGCGCAGGCGACCCGCCACCATACTCCGGCGAGTTCTTCTCCACGAATTCCCCTGCTCCTTCGCACGCCGTGAATCAACCACTACAGTCCGGCGAGCCAGCCATCGCCGCTCCCTTTTTCCCCGTCCACGAAGCTCCTTCCGGCGAGTTCTCTCCACCACACGCAGGACCTCTTCCGCGAGCCGCTGTTCGCGAGCCCCTCCTCCGCCCAAGACGTAGCTGGCAGCCGTTAGCATCTCCTCCACCAGCAAGCCCGTCACGGCCCCTTCCGGCGAACCCCTTTTCCCGGCGAGCTCTTCTCCTCCGTAGCACCACCTCCGACGGGACGTCTCGGCCATCGCTGCAACCCCGCAATCGTGAAGGACCACCGCAGCTCTCTTCTCGGCGAGCCGCGCGAAGCCGTCGAGCCCCGTCGAGCCGTCTTCTCTCGTTCGAACCTTCTCGTTCGTTCCCGAGAACGGTATCGAGTCTCGACTTCTTGTTTTAATTATACGTGAATTGTGTCGTGATCATGTGTGTATTTCGTGCTCGTTGAATTGTTATATGCGTGTTCGAATTGTTCGTTGTGTATTTATATTCGTTATTTTATGTGACACTCGTCGATTCGTGCGAATCGAGCGAGAACTGAGTATAAGTGATTAGTTTCTGTGGATTTAGGAACTTAGGATTGTTACGAACACAATGGCGTTGGCCTTGTGTCGATTGGAGGTGTATATTTGCCGTTATGATTTTTCGAAGTTTATAATAGCTGTTTTGAATGTAAAATTCATTATAAATTGAATACTAGTTCGATTGTCTTGATATATTAGGAGCAGCTGTCTCTGATGAAAATATAGTTTGTGTAAAAGTTACGTAATTTTTGAAGGTCTGGAACTATTTTTAAAAATTAATATGTTTTCTGTTCAGTTTCTTGTAAAATGCATAATTAATTGTGTAGTGTTCTTTTCAGGCCAATTTTCGAATATGTTATGTTTCAGGATTGATGTTGTCTAAAAGTTTTAGAATTTTTGAACTAGGTTTGATAGGGTTAACAAATTATTTTGTGATTCTGCCCGAAATTTGTTTTAATTATTATAAATTGTTCTGGAGCTGAAAAATTCTGAGAATTTGTATAAGTGCTTAGTATGTGATGTTTAGCATGCTGTAAAAATTATGTAATTTTTGGGGTTCATTTGTGACCAATGTTGATATAATTGTGATATTTGGCTGAATGTTGTTTTAATTTTTATAAATTGATATCCTGAGTGTTGAAGGCTGGAAAATTTATGTGATACTGTCCATATGCTGTAGTATTTTAGATAAAAATTTCATAGCTTAAATCGTCCATTATCATGTGCTTTTAATTTAAACTCGTTTTTGTTGAAAAAATTGTTTGAATTTTATAAAATTATGTACAATGAGTTGGAAGCTGAAACTTGGTTATGTTTCTTAGAACTGGGATGTAAATTTTATGTAAAAGTTTCAGAACCTAACTCATTGATTTGATATGCCTTCTAATTCAAGTGTGAATTTGAGAAATTGTTTTTCTATGTTGAAATGTGTTAAGTGTTGATGACCAAATGTGCCATGTGTTTACTTGTGGCTCGTTTGTTTGTCTTTCACTTGCATTTATGTGAACTTGAATATGTGGTTTGATCGAGTCTAAGTCCTAGAGTTCCAATATCCACAGAACTTCACGAACCACTTGGTCGAACCGAGTTCGGCTAAGTCAACTTGTGAATTTGCTACATGGGTCTAGATTAAAGTGTTGACTTTAGTATCTGGACTTAATGTAGGTGTCGGGAGGTGTTGAACCTCGCCTCGTCTCGAGATTTGTGTTTTGAACTGTAGCTACTATCAGGTTGGTACATTTATGATGTATTCCATATTTGTCGCACTTAATATTTCGTATAAATGTTTTGTTTTGAAAAATGATGTATGCGTGAGAACCCTAGTCTAAGTGTCCCGTATGTTAGTGCCTTTGAGGAATGCATAAACAGTGAGAGGTCATCGGCCCGTAGATTCGGAGAGGTGACGCCCAGGTCCGTATGATATTCGTGAATGGGAAAAACATCTCTACTGTCTCCTGGAAAGGATCCCAGGCCCGTAGCCATTCGGTGATGGGAAGGTTTCCAGTTACTTCCTTGCCGTGTGTGATCGGAAGGTTTTTGTATGTACATAGGAGGTTTGCGATAGGGCCAAGTAGGGAGTTAGACTGTTGGATTCTATGCATACTGAATACTATGGTATGATGGTTTTAAAATGTTATGCGAGATATACTGTGCGATAATAGTGAGCTTGTTGGTTATGCTCACCCCCACTATTTTCTTTGTTGTTTTCTCTCTGCCTTTGTTTTAGGTTGAGACGAGCTGGAGGCGGTGGCGTAGGACGATCGAGATGGTGGTCACTGTTTGATGATATATTATGCTTCTGCCTGTTTATGATTTGTTGTACTGAAACTTGACTTGAATTATTTTCCTGCTTGGATTTGGATTTTTTTAATATGTGTTTATATCCCTGCTTGATTTTGTATACTGATTATGTGTTGTGCATGAACTTGTTACTTAATCATTTGCTTTCATACTTTGGATTATTTATTTATTTGCTTCGAACTATGTGTGAGTTTTCGTTTGAACCTGGATTCATGCTAGGCGTTTGGGAGTGATTTATGTTTTATGCGATTGTTTATTTTGATTGCTCAAGCATGTGTAGGTGTTTTGGTTTGATTGATTGGGCGTGTTCATTTGCTGTGGTTAACAAGTAGCACTAGTTTCTCGATAAATGTTTTTAATTTGGAAAAAAAAAAAAAACTCTGATTTTTATCAAATAAATTCGGTAAATTCTTTAAAATAAAACGGGGTGTTACAGTAATAGACATAAATCCATAAATAGAATAATTCGTGAAATTCTATAAATCGAATGGGGCGCTACAACGACAATCTTGGACAAGAATTCTACTGTAGTGAGAGTTCTATGTGGATTAGGAAAAATAAGTAGATTTGATTTGATTCTTTCCTTATCCACTAGGATTCTTTCATGATGTCAATAATAGTGGATTCAATTGCCTTTTTTTAATTATGTCCATATATGCATGCTAATTAATGTATTGTCATTATGCACATGATTAATTAGAAATTGCAAAATTAATAATCTTTATTTAATTACTAAATTGAGAAGAAATTTTAAAATTAAAAGAAAATTTTAAAAATATTCTTAAGGCCTCCATTACCGATTTGTGGTGATGCAATTACTTACAAAATGGACCTCTCCAATGCCGGACATTGTTAAAATTAATTGTAAGACCACTAGAACAAATTATGAAAGATAATCATACGAATTATTATTGAGCGTGTGGACCTCTCTAACAGAGGGCATACGATCAAAGAATAATTTCCTTATGATTAGGTAATGTTTTCACTTAGAACATAATAAAAAACTCCACCCTAACGGAGTCGGTGGACTTTTATTATGTGGCCAGAAGAAAACCGACTTTTAATTTTATTAGCCATGAATTGGGTTTTGGCTTATAAAAGTTAATAGGTATTTGAAACACTATTTTCTTACAAATGTTGAGTGAGTGTAGAGTCACCCAACGTGGCATGCGCGGACTCTAGGTGTTATGAAATGCGTTGAATTTAAGTTAATATTGTTTTGAGGATATCAATATTAATAAGTTAAATTCAATTTTTTAATCAGTAAAATTTTTCATTATTCTCAGGTTATATTAAACATGTCTTTCAATCCGATGTTTGTCATTCCAAAAGAAAACAAACTTACTTGTCCTAATTACACTAATTGGAGAAGAAACTTAGACATAGTGATGACAGTAGAGGGGTACAAACTCGTGATCACTGAGGCTGTCAGGATGTCCCGGTCGATAATGCCCCGGATCATGACAAAGAGGCGTATCAAAAGTGGATCAAGGCAGGTGAGATGGCGCGATGCTACATTTTGGCCTCTATGACCAAGTGTTGCAGGACCAACATCAGGCCATAGGTACCGCTTATGAGATGCTTATGAATCACAAAGATCTGTACGGGCATCAGTCTAGGGCAGCCCGACATCAAGCTATGGAAATTTTGTTATCGACTTCCATGGCATTGGGCACTCTCGTAAGGGATCATGTCCGTAGGCTAATAGAACATCTCAATGAACTAGAGATCCTAGGAGGACATATCGACGGGAAAACCCATGTTGATTTTATCCTCAGTTCGCTACCTAAGAATTTTGACCAACTTCGCCTGAACTACAACATGAACAAGATGTTTCTAACGTTGGTGGAACTTCTCAGGGAACTCCAAGCGGTGGAGGGACTCTTTCGATAGTATTCTCAAGCGCTTGTGGTTGCAGTCTGGT
Source organism: Striga asiatica (assembly GCA_008636005.1). Lineage (NCBI taxonomy): Eukaryota > Viridiplantae > Streptophyta > Magnoliopsida > Lamiales > Orobanchaceae > Striga > Striga asiatica. The sequence continues at coordinate 52,253 of BKCP01008294.1, forward strand.
CCTTTGCCTTTTGAACCCAAAAGGTTCAAGAAGAAGAGGAGGTTTGCTAAGAAGGCTGGGAAGGGGCCTGTGCCAACTGTCGCTCTGTATACTAGACCGTCTGGAGTAAAGAAGCCGAAGGATAAGTGCCACCACTGCGGAAAGTTAGGGCACTGGAAGGCCAACATCCACTAGAAGGGAAAGGGAGGTATTTCTTATTCTTTTATCGTAGAAATATGTTTAGCGTTGTGTCTGCTAGTACCTGGTGTGTAGACACTGGAGCCACTGGACATGTTTGCAATTCTTTGTAGGGGTACAAAGAAATAAAGTGGCATAAAAGGATGGGAAGATTACCGACCCCATGGGTGCTGTTGCAAAAATGGCAGCAGTTGCAGTGGGAGACGCTACTTTAGGTTTTGCTAGTAGTAGTAGTTGGATTTTGAAACATTGCTTATGTGTTCCTTCATTTAGAATGAATCTTATTTCAGTTTCTAAACTCGTTATGGATGGTTTTTCATTTACACTTAATAACAAGGTTGTTATTCGTTATGCAAAGCGTTTCATTTGTGAGGGTTCATTAGTAGGCAATCTATATGTTATTAAACCAAACACTCCCACACTGCTACAAAAGGAACTAAAAAACACATAACTAAATAAATTAAGAGGAAAGAACCTTCGGAAATGAATCAAGCATATCTCTGCCACCTTAGACTTAGTCACATCAACCTTAATAGGATGCAAACGTTGGTATCTAGTGGGTATTTAAATCCATTAGAATATTCATACCCTAACTGCGAGTCTTGCTTAGAAGGTAAGATGGCCAAGAGGCCGTTCACGGCCAAGGGGCCTAGGCGCGAGAGTGTACTAGAATTGATTCATTCCGACTTATGTGGTCCTATGTCGATGCAGGCTAGAAGAGGTTTCGAGTATTTTGTTACCTTCATCGATGATTACTTGATATATGGGTAAATTTACCTAATGCGCAACAAGTCTAAATGCTTAAATAAATTCAAGGAGTATCCAACAGTTGTGTAGAAGCAACATGGTAAAAGTATCAATTCCCTTCGATCTGATAGAGGAGGCGAATACCTCTTTGGAGTGTTTAGTACATATTTGTCGGAGGCTGGGATTGAATCTCAACACACTACACCCGGCATGCCTCAGCAGAATGGGGTAATAAAACGAAGGAATAGGACTCTTGTGGAAATGGTTAGGTCGATGATGAGCTATTCAGACCTACCAAGATCATTCTGGGGAATGCCTCTCGAAACGACCGCGTACATTCTAAACCTCATTCCATCGAAGTCAGTTGCCACTGGCCACTACTTCTATTGAATTATGGTCGGGGCGCAAGCCCAGTCTATCACACATTCGAATATAGGGTAGTCCAGCACACGTTGTAACGC
>BKCP01008294.1:53671-83056 GCA_008636005.1 Striga asiatica
CAGAGTTAATCTTTCAAAAACCATTTTAGTTTTGAAAACCTTTTAACGGGCGCCACTCAATTTAATCATTCAATCATCCAGCTCAAGTCATGTCTGAGCCCTTGAAAACTCATTGCCCGATAACCCATGCGGTCTCATTACCCATATATCACATACAAGATAATAATCAAACTCAATCTCATGATCTCCTAATCATAAATAATCCAAATTAGTTCAAATATGCTCCAAAACACCCAACATAAGTTTTGAAGAAATCACAAGTTTTAGCGGAAGCAGTTTCAAATCATAAACATAAAGCAAGTAAAATGACCCCCACTCGTTCGTCCGCCTCGCCACCAACGCAGCATGAAAAGAGATAAAATAATGGGAGTGAGCAAACCACTGTGGGAATTCAGTGCACATAGACCCAATATAATAACAGAAAACATAATCGCAACATGGACAAGAATTAATCAAACATTATCACATCTCCTATGCCTAACATGCTCAAGTGTACACTCATACAACCGTTGAAGATCGAATCTGCATCCAACAACGGGAGCACATGTCAATGGTTGAATCCGCACTAAAGACATTGCAACGGGAGACTGCTTCTAACTAGGCACCATCGACGGGTCGAATTCGCACTAGCTGACGGGGACAACCATCTCGAAGGTCGAACCTGCAAACAACGGTAACACACAACGATATGTTACATGGTTAACATGCATACATAGATTATGAAACCTAGCGATTATAAAGAATAATGACACAGTAAGTTTATAAACACCCTCCTGTTTGATGAAACAAGAAATATTGCACAAATAGCTCGGTAGGTTGTTGAGGCTCGACTCCTATGGAACCTACATTTAGTCAAGATAATTTTCATAAATACATTATCTTTGTAATGCCCCGTTTGAATTATGGAATTTTGGGAGTTATTTATCAATATTATTATTTATATTTATTTGTTGTTATTATTATTGAATGCTATGAATTATTAATTGTCTGATATGATTTATCTTAATTGTTTAAATATTAATTAATTGTCTAAATGTCTAAATGCTATTATTAGAAATTGTCAAATTGAGTATTTATACTTTTGCTATTATTATTATTATTTTATTAAAATTTAAATTGTGTATTATCAATATATATTATATATTTGGTTTATTTATTTAATTGTGCGAATTTATTTATCGAGCCCGAGAAATCTGTATTACTTCTACGTAGTCGGGCCCGAGAGCCGATAAGTTTTGTTGAACCGAAACCCGCCAGCCCGATAACCCAGCCCCAAACCCGACGCCATTGTGCAGACCCGTTTTTCTCCCCTTGGTGCGTGAGTGTGTGTGTTTCTTGTGTAAAAAGGAGCAAAACCTAGATGTATACATATATGTTGTGTCTATTCCTTTCATGAGATTAATCGCCATCCAACAGCTTTTTATCTTTATTTCTCCTTCTCCCCATTCGCGTTGGAGCTTAAGAGCAGAGAAGTGAAATCAATCCCCAAATCTCTCGCTCGATCACCCCTCAAATCCCTCGCTCCCGTTAACTCTTATCATCCCCATCTCTCTCGCTCCATCGCAGCAGAAAAAGACGAGAACCCATTATCATCACTCACCATCATCGTCTCGCAGCACCATCATCCTCGCCATCCTCTGTCCCTGGAATATTTCCTGTAGCCATCATGGTTCTCGCGTCAACCAGCTTCCGGCGAATTCCCTTGAACGTGAATCAGTCACGACGGCCATTCCCTGTTCATGGCGAGCAGCATCTTGTCAGCCCCATCTCGACCTTCACCCGCCGGCGAGTAACCTGCGACTTCCGGCACCCCAGTCACGCCCCCCTTCCCCGTGACGTCACGACCACATCTGACGGCCAGCATCTCGTCAACCCCGTTCGCGATCCCTTCCCGCAGGCCCAATTCCGGCAAGCTCAGCGGCCCGTCACCGAGCAGACGACCTCGCACGACCAGCCCCACGCAGCAATCCGGTGATCCTCCTCCGTTCGCTGCGAGCTCCTTCCTGCGACGTGCAGCGGCTCGTTTTCCGGCGATTACCGAGTGCAGCAACCCAACGTCGTGACTGCTCCTCCCCGAGACGCCTCCTCCGGCGAACCTTGGGTGCACAGCAGCTCTTACGTTCGAGCCCGGCAACTCCTCGTTTCGTTCGAACGTTTGTTTTCTCGGGAACGGTATAAGGCTTGACCCGTCTCGTTTATTTTTACGTGACATTATGTGCTCGAGTATGTGAATGTGTTCGTTTGACGTGATACCTCGAATCATATGTGCTGGTATATGATGATGTGTTGTTATTGAATGAGAATTGTGATAATTGTGTTATATATTTACGAATTGGACATCAAAGTGATTGCCGTCACTTTGGAATATTGTTGAGTTGATTATGTTGTGGTACTTTTCGTGGAAATCCTGAAGTTATAAGTACTTGGAGTTGTCCTTGATCTGTTAGTTTTGATTTGAAGTCATTTCGAGTTGTATTTTGAGAGTTATGATTTTTCTAAACCGAGCATGCTGCTGAACAGTAATAAATTCACCATAAATCGAGTTGTTATCCGTTTGAGCTGAATTTTTGATATGTTGTGCCTCTAAGTATGTTCAATGAATGTGCCCAAGCCGCTGAATTTATTTCTGAGTTTTTTGAGTTCAAATGCTTAAAACGGTTTCTAAGCAGAAACTTGTAAAATTAATTAAAAATCGTACACTTGGAGTTTTGAGCTGAAACTTTCTGGAACCTAATATTTTATGATGTTGTAGGTTGTGTAAATATTTCAGACTGAAACTCGAAGTGTAGCTATGCTAACTATTAAATGCTGATTTTGGTGCTCTTTTTGCTTAAATCATTTAAAAATGTTCCCAGATGAATTTGGGGCTGAAACTTGGTGAGTTTATGTGTTTTTGCATGTTTTATAATGTGGTAAAGTTTCAGGTTGATTGGCTGATCCTAACTCCTGATTCCAAATTTTGTTTATTTTGGTGTCTAAATGTTCGGTTATCGGTTGGTTAGGTTCGGATAGGATTTATTCAATGTCGGCATGTTTTATGTGAAATGTTTGAGGTATATGAGTTGTGTCCAGCTCTAGTAGTCACTCCATTGTACTTAACTCGGTCAAGGAATCCACGAGTCACTTAGTCGATATGATTTCGGCTAAGTATATGTGCCTTATGTGTTGTTTTGTTTTGGGCAGTCAGTGATAGGTCCTTATAAATTGTTGTAGGTCCTTCGAGCTGAACTTGTGCCATAATTCCTTCAACTCTGTCTTTGGGTATACCTCTTGCAATATCTAGGTGGGTTTAATGTAAAATTGTCTATGCTGTAAATGTTATTACTGTTTTAAATTTTGGTACGATCAAGTATGCATGTGGAACATGTAGCCTTCGATGTGAGCTGTATCGGCTGTCGAACGGTTATCCCCGTATTTATGAAACGAAACCCGTGGGGTTCTTTACGCCTGTAAGACCAGGGCTGTGCTCGGTCGGTTCCCCGTTGTGTGACCAGGGCGGTGCTCGGCCGACGGGGGATACTCCTACTGGCCGGACACTCGTTGTAAGGCCTTAGATAAGGCGTTCGGTTTATAGTTCGGCAGTATTCTATTGCTATAGGTGTGCACACGAGTCTATTATTGATATTATTAATGGGAGATTGGGATAGATGATTGTTTCATATATGTGCAACGACCGTACATAACATATTATTGATTATTGATCATTGTTTCTTAATTATGGATAATGTTTATTGCATAGTGGTGAGCACTACTTTTTCCAACTGTGCTCATCCCCACCTGAAATTCACATTTCAGGTCAAGCAAGGCGTGTGCGACGGCGAAGTTAAGCGAGTGGTGGTCGATCTATGAGACTGGTCCTATTATTGTTTATGCTTCCGCATTTATGAATTTGGAATACTATTGTTTTTGTGAATTTTCGAATTTTATGATTGAAAAATGATAAGGAGATGCTCCTTAAGACTTATGAATACTGTTTGGAACCCGGTTTGGGTAATATTGAATATTGCATTATTGATTATTGCATTACTGATGACTGATGATTGATATTGATTATTGATTGGGTATTGAAAAAAAATTAGGATAAGTATTGAAGTTGTTTTGAAAGATGAGTAGCGCCTCAAGTATATTGAAATAAATTTGAAAAATTTATTCTGATTTTCGCCAAATAAAAGGGGGGCGTTACAGTTTGGTATCAGAGCCAGTCTGCGTTTCTGTAGACTGGTATGTACGAATTATGTGAACTCTGAGAAATAATTGAATACTATGATGTAGTTATGACCACTCGCTTCCGTCGTGCCTCGCCAACTCAGGTATGAATACTTGAGTAATATTAAATTGTTTATGTGAATTATTATGATATTATGAGATGTAAACTGGGGCTTAGGAATTTATCCTCCTACTTTTAAACGTTATGGAACTCTAGATGAGTGGCGAACCTTAGTTGTATGAACTTGAACTCTAGTGATATAGAGTTAAGTTCTACCTTGAGGTTTTGTTTATTTAGAAATATAATATGGTGTTGTCGAGCTGAGTTCTGTGTATCAAAGTCCTCTCGATGTATTTTTGGTGTCTTCGGATGAGGACCATTCGCGAGCCATCTCGAAAGGAAAAGGCTTAAACGAACGGAGCAGCTTGAACCGATTATGAAAACAGTGAATCGTGGACTCGTGATGACGAAGCAGTCGTGCTGCCTTTCTTAAATTCTTCTCTTCTTGTATACTCTTGCAAACCTTTTTTTCCTTTCACATGGCAAACAATTTTGAAGTGTGCTTGAGGCTTCTTCTTGTTATCCAATTTTCATATTTTGAAGATTCTTGATCTTTCCCTACTTTTGATTCGCGGTGTAAACTATTTTAAGCTTCCCAACTTTAAATTTGCTTCTCTTGAAGTTTAGTTAATTCTGGTTTATCCTGTGTTGGGAGCTGACTTTGTTTTGAAAAAAAAAAAAAGAATCTGATTTCAAGTGAGAATAAGCATCTCTTTGTTTCTGCTTATCCTTATTCTCTTGCGAAGTATGAGAGTTTCGTTCGAATGTCATCGCTAATATATCACGGAGACTCGAAGGCAAAATTTTTCTATCGCCACTTTTGTGAATAACCTAACCTCGAGGGGGACAATAATTGTTCGCGCTCGGCATCGAGACAAACGCACAAGAGCTGAAGCCAACACAATTCGGTTCGATAAGAAGATGGAGTATTTTTCCACCTTAAAAGATTATGCAGAAATCTTTTGAGGAGGATAGTCGAGTCAGAAGCAAGCACATCGCGTAGTGCAAACCCGTCCTTATTCTAAATCTTGTTCTTTTGAAAACCTGGACCAAACCCCGACCCTGGCTCGGTATAACCACACGAAGTGGTGGCCGAGCACGCACGACCATGCTGAGAGACGTAAGGCTTGCGCGCGGCCGACCGTTGACTCGCATGCGAACTGCAACTGCCATCACCGGTCTGTGATGAAATCGTGAACAAGTTGTCAGTGTGACTCGGACACGAGACTGAAACTTGGCGTCACGTGACCACCTTGATGATGAGGTAATCGGAGTACGCTGACAATACACCGAACGGCCTGTCGAGGTCTTGTGTGTTGTTAGGTACGAAGCAAGTCGTTGATACTCATGAGTACAGGCTAAACCGAATTGGGTCCCTTGCAAGAAGATGTACGCCTGAGCTCGGGCAGGACTGATCACCCTCCCAAGCAAGAAGGTAAACATATGAGCACAAGGCGAGTCGGATTGGTTCCTGAATGTGAGTATATGCCTTTCGAGTATAAGGCGATAGGACTCATGGGAACAAAATCGAGTTCTGGAGAGTGATGTCGGACCTCGTAATTGGAAATTCCCATTTGGGTCTGTCGTTATCTGTGATGTGTGTTCTTTCGTATTTCCGAGGACTGAAATATTTTAAGGAGGATAGATTGTAATGCCCCGTTTGAATTATGAAATTTTGGGAGTTATTTATCAATATTATTATTTATATTTATTTGTTGTTATTATTATTGAATGCTATAAATTATTAATTGTCTGATATGATTTATCTTAATTGTTTAAATATTAATTAATTGTCTAAATGTCTAAAAGCTATTATTAGAAATTGTCAAATTGAGTATTTATACTTTTGCTATTATTATTATTATTTTATTAAAATTTAAATTGTGTATTATCAATATATATTATATATTTGGTTTATTTATTTAATTGTGCGAATTTATTTATCGAGCCCGAGAAATCTGTATTACTTCTACGTAGTCGGGCCCGAGAGCCGATACGTTTCGTTGAACCGAAACCCGCGAGCCCGATAACCCAGCCCCAAACCCGACGCCATTGTGCAGACCCGTTTTTCTCCCCTTGGTGCGTGAGTGTGTGTGTTTCTTGTGTAAAAAGGAGCAAAACCTAGATGTATACATATATGTTGTGTCTATTCCTTTCATGAGATTAATCGCCATCCAGCAGCTTTTTATCTTTATTTCTCCTTCTCCCAATTCGCGTTGGAACTTAAGAGCAGAGAAGTGAAATCAATCCCCAAATCTCTCGCTCGATCACCCCTCAAATCCCTCGCTCCCGTTAACTCTTATCATCCCCATCTCTCTGTAACACCCCGCTTATCAGAGTAACTTTTTCGCAACTTTTACTTCGAAAATACTTATATCTCTTTCGAAATCTTTTGCGAATAACTCGGGATGCTACTCAACCTTACATCTTGAAAATCCGTTTATCTTTAAACTCTTGTCTAATACATCTTTTAGACATAAAGAGACAGATTTCCTTTAAACTTGCATTTAACCATATTCATACTTCTTGAAATGGTAAAAACTTCAAATCATAATTTCATTTAAAATGCAAGTTCAATAATCATTGTGCGTAGCGGAATAATTAAAAGCGTACTTTATTTTACAAACATATCAAATACTTATTGAATTTCCTTTGAAGAAAATGCACGACCACCATCACCACCACTCGAGCTCACACCTCCGCCTCGACCCTGTTACCTGAAAAACATAATGGGGGTGAGTACTGATCCTCTTGTACCCCGAAAACACCCATACTAAAATAATACAATATCATGATCTCCGGTATATAACTGGACTTAAAACTCTTCCAGTAACTCAAACTTCAGCTGACCGATATCTCATCGGATACTTGTGCACAATCTAATGGATATTTCTCAAGGCAACTCAACGGCCTCCATTAGAACTTTAGGATATACTCCGAGACAACTTAATGTCTCCTCATCCCAAGCGTATAAACTTAAACTTTTACATACCTCGGACATGATATCAATATTATACTCAATGTAATACCCAATCTGGGTCCCCACCTTTCGTCTTTTGAAAAATCGTAAGTGTTGTTCTCGAGTAGCAAACTCTTCAAGCTACATAAAAATATATAAACAAATATACTAAGTACTTATGCACATATACTCCGTAAGATGCTCATTTTCTCAATTCTTTCGGTTAACTCATCCAAATCTTATAGAAATTTCAATAATCATATTTTTTCTCAAATTAACTTTTCTTGATCTTTTACTCAATCAATTACTTAACTCATCATATATCATATTCCCCAAATTTTACATATTTGCTTATAATAATTTTTCACTTATATACATGAAAGTGAAAATAAACTCAAGCATACTCATTTTATCATTTAATGATATTAATATGTCATATTTAATACAATTTTTATAGAATTGTATACTCAACATATTAAACCAAAACTTTGTCAAATTGCTCATCACTCATATGAGAATAGATCATAAAAATCTCATTTTAACAATTTGAACATATCATGAATATTCTTGCATATATATATATTCATCTTTACATATAGGCCTTCTTATATTCATAACTTATTCATTTCTCATCTTTAAATTATGAAACTTAACAGTCATAATCTCAACTTATAGTTAGACATATCCTCAAAATTTTATAATTTTATCATATATATTCATCAAGTTATGAGAATTTAAAGTCATAGTAAACATAAAGTTCATCTTGCATGTTCATCTTCAAAAATTCATAACTTAAGTTATGCTATGCCAAATAACTTAATTCTTACTCTCATGTATTCTTCTCTTACATAATAATTACTCATCTAAATCATACTTTTCCAGCATATTCATATCTTCATGAAAATCTCATGCAATTCAACATCTTATCACATCAAGTACATATATCATATAATTGATCTTTAACAACTTTAACTCTTTGTATCAATTATAAACTTCAACTTCTAAATCATGATATACATACTCATAAACATGTAAACTTATCATCAAAGCATGAACTTAAGTATAAAACTTTAAGATAAGTAAATTACCTCCTTCTTGGTAGAGTTAAAACTTGATTCTTTACTTCAAATTCTTCACTTCTCCAAAGTTTCTACTACTTATCTCTCTTACACTCTTATATAACTTTTGGTACTTTACTTTGGTGTACAAACTCTGAATTTTAGGCCTCTATTTATAGGCATAAATTGGAGAAACATCCAAATAGAGTGTTTAAATGATCATAATATAAAATTTAACTTATAAACTTAAATAATCATTAAAATATATTATGCTTAACTTATTCACTCATCCAAATCATATTTAAACCTCAAAAATGGCCTGTGGTTGGGATCACAATCGGATTCTCAATGATCAAACATGACTGTCGGCAACACGACTCGTGTGACATGTCACACGACTCGTGTGACCTCACACGACTCGTGTGGCTAAGTCACACGACTCGTATGGCTCCACACGACTCGTGTGGCTTGTCACACGACTCGTGTGGAAAAGCCAAGGCTAACTTTCATCATTTCTTCATCCCACACGACTCGTGTGCCTCTTCACACGACTCGTGTGGCTTGTTCCTTGAAAAACTCTTAATTTCGATCCGATAACTGACTATCTTGGACTCAAAATCACTTATTTCTTGGAACAATTACTGAAATAACATAATAACTGAGAGGGATATTACAATCTACCCCCCTTAAAATTATTTCCGCCCTCGGAAATATAAAAACAAACATACCTCAAAACTCAAACTCAGGGAAACGAGCTCTAACATCAGCTTCCCTCTCCCAAGTGGAATTTGACTCTCTGTGGCGATTCCATCTAATACGAACGAGGGAAATATCTCGCTTCCTGAGCCGACGAACCTTTCGGTCCAAAACTGCTATTGGCTGCTCCTCGTAAGTTAAATCAGACTTAATCTGAATCTCATTGTGCTTCAGCACATGCTCTGGATCGCACACGTAAGCACGTAACATCGATACGTGAAAAACATTATGCACACTTGACAACTCGGGAGGTAAAGCTAAGCGATAAGATACCTCTCCAACTCGCTGCAAAACCTCAAATGGACCTATATATCGAGGATTCAACTTGCCTCTCTTCCCAAAACGAACGACCCCTCGCATTGGTCGAACTTTCAAGAAAACTTTATCTCCAACTTCAAATTGCATCTCTCTTCTATGCTTATCGGCTGAAGACTTTTGCCGACTCTGAGCAGTCTTTAGCTTTTCTCGAATCCAGGCTACTTGCTCAACTGTCTCTTCAATCATCTCTGGTCCAAGAACTCGACTTTTTCCAACATCGTCCCAATAAAGGGGCGAACGGCACTTACGGCCATAAAGTGCTTCATAAGGAGCCATCTGAATCGATGCGTGGTAACTATTATTGTAGGCAAACTCTACTAATGGTAACCACTTCTCCCACTTGGCACCTCTATCCAAAATGCAAGCTCTGAGCATATCCTCGAGCGTCTGGATAGTCCTTTCGGATTGGCCATCTGTCTCTGGATGATAAGCCGAACTAAACTTCAATTGTGTGCCCATTGCCTCATGCAAACTCTCCCAAAATCTGCTAGTGAATCTGGGATCTCGATCAGATATGATCGTAACAGGCACTCCATGGAGTCGAATTATTCCACTAGTATAAATCTCAGCTAACTGGTCCATTGACATGGTCATTGTTACAGGCATAAAATGTGCGACTTTCGTCAATCTATCCACTACTACCCAAATCGCATCATGCTGCTTAGATGACTTAGGTAGTCCTGTAACAAAATCCATAGTAACTTCTTCCCATTTCCACTTTGGAATTTCAAGTGGTTGTAACAGACCCAATGGACTTTGGTGTTCAGCCTTAACTTGCTGACAGACCAAACACTTCTTTACAAAGTTGGCTACATCTCTCTTCATCCCTTTCCACCAGAATGACTTTTTCAAGTCATGATACATTTTGGTGCTTCTAGGGTGAGCTAAATAAGGTGCACTGTGTGCTTCTGTCAAGATTTCCTTTCGCAAGGACTCGACTTTCGGCACAACAATCCTGCCTCTGAATTTTAAAGCTCCATCTGTGCCCCGATAAAAACCCTCTACTCCTCCGGTATGAACCTTCTCTTCTATCTTTCGAATAAATTGATCGAAAGTTTGCTCCTTCCGGATTCTATCTCTCAACATAGGTTGAATTTTCATCGAGTTAACACTTCCTGTAATCTTCTTAGGAAGTGACTCAACTACTTCAATCTGCATCCGGTTGAACTCTTTAATGAGTTGCTTCTGTTGTGATATACAACAGGATAACTCTCCCTTCACCTTTCGGCTTAGGGCATCAGCTACTACGTTCGCTTTTATCCGATTATATTGGATAGTGCAATCATAATCTTTCACTAGCTCTAGCCATCTCCTTTGGCGCATATTGAGCTCTTTCTGTGTGAAAATATATTGCAAAATCTTGTGATCAGTGAATATTTCACACCGGCCACCATAGAGATAATGCCTCCAAATCTTCAATGCATGCACTACTGCTGCCAACTCTAGATCATGAGTTGGATAATTCTGCTCATTTGGCTTCAACTGCCGCGAAGCATATGCAACAACTTGACCTTCTTGCATAAGTACACATCCAAGACCCTGCTTTGAAGCATCACTATAGATGGTGAAACTTCTAGTAGGATCTGGGATAATCAGTACTGGAGTCGTTGTAAGCTTCTGCTTAAGCTTTTGGAAACTCTCTTCACAACGATCTGTCCACTAAAACTTCACAGATTTTCTCGTTAGATTTGTCAAAGGGAGAGCAATCTTTGAAAACCCTTCGATAAATCTACGATAATAACCTGCTACTCCAAGGAAACTCCGAACCTCAGACGGATTCTTCGGCACTGACCAATTTTGAACTGCAACAATCTTGTTTGGATCAACCTCGATGCCCCTTATCGTGATAATATGGCCTAAAAACGCCACTTTCTTCAGCCAAAATTCACCCTTAGAGAATTTGGCATACAGCTTCTCTCGTCTAAGGACACCGAGAACTACCCTTAGATGTTGCTCATGCTCTTCCATACTCTTGGAATAGATCAAAATATCGTCAATAAAGACAATAACAAATTGATCTAAAAACTGATGGAATACTCGATTCATCAAATCCATGAACACCGCTGGTGCATTACTTACTCCAAATGGCATAACCACAAACTCGTAATGACCATATCTTGTTCGAAACGCAGTCTTGGCTACGTCAGATTCTGTAATCTTCAGTTGATGATAGCCTGAGCGTAAATCTATCTTTGAAAATACTCAAGCTCCTCTCAACTGATCGAATAAATCATCTATCCTCGGAAGTGGATATTTATTCTTTATCGTTAATCGGTTCAAATCCCGATAATCAATACACATCCTCATGGATCCATCCTTCTTCTTGACGAACAGAACAGGTGCTCCCCAAGGTGAAACACTTGGTCTGATGAAACCAAGCTTCAACAACTCCTGGATTTGAGTCTTCAACTCTTGTAACTCCTTTGGCGCCATCAGATATGGTGCTTTTGACACTGGTGCTGCTCCTGGAATAAGGTCGATTGTGAACTCCACTTGTCTGTTGGGTGGTCCACCTGGTAATTGATCTGGAAACACATCCACAAACTCACGAACAATTGGAATATCGTGAGGTGTCTGTGCTTTCGAATCATCTTCGACAATGCTCACCAAATATCCTTGGCAGTCCTCCTTTTGTAGAATCTTCCTCGCCTTCGCCATAGAGATCACACATGGTAGAGTTCTCATCTTTGCTCCGTAGAAAGTAATTTGATTATCTTTTGCAAGATAAAGAATTACCTCTCTTTCATGGCAACGAATATCAGCATGATAATTCGTTAACCAATCCATTCCAAGTATGAGATCGAAATCCTTCATTTCGATAACATAGGCCTCTAATGCCAAAATTTTTCCTCCAATATTAACACTAAGGTTCTCTACCTTAGAGCTTGTCTCTATTTTCCTTCCTGAGGCTAAACTTACCTCAAGAGGGTCAATAGTGTTAATAATTTTAACTCCAATTGCGTCTATACATCTCTTTGACACAAATGAATGCGTTGCTCCGGTATCGAATAATGCAAAAATAGGCATATCATTTAAAATAATCATCCCAGACATGGTACCTGGATTCTGCTCAGCTTCAGCTTGATTAATGGCATAGACCTGGGCTTGTTGTCCTCCTCCCATCTGCTGAGGTTTCCCTTGAATCTGCTGCTGCCTTTCTGGACAAAACTTTATGCCATGACCAGGCTTTCGGCAATGGAAGCATACATTTTGTCCAGCTAGACATTCTCCTAGGTGGTGCTTTCTACATTTGGCATAGTCTGGAACCTTTCCTCCTTTCTGCTTATTCTTTTGGTCCTTCTTGTGACCATTCCACTTCCTCTTGTTCTTCCCATTCTTCTCTTGTTGGACTGGTACCATCTGAGCTACTGGTACCGCTGGGGGTTGTGATAATGGTTGTACCACAACTTGAGCATCTCCTCTCTTGAAACTAGCCTCGATCTCATGAGCCTTGGCCACAATATCAGCATAAGTCTGAATATTGTGTCTGGCTACATGATGACGGATCGAAGGTAGCAGTCCATCTCGGAAACGTCTCGCCTTCTTTGCCTCCGTCTCCATTAAATTGGGAGCAAAGGATCCCAATCGAGTAAATTCTCGTTCATATTCATCTATCGAGCGATTACCTTGGACTAAGGCCAGGAATTGGCGTTCCATCTCAGCCTTATAGTAGTCTGGGTAATACTTGTCATTCAGCATCTCCTTGAATTGGCCCCAAGTGAGATTCTCCTTCTCCCCAGGACGCATGCCCCAGTAAGAATTCCACCAGAGACGAGCATCTCCAGTCATTTGCAACTGAGCACAGAGAATACGATGTTTCTCCGAGCACTCAGTTATCTCAAAGATTGTCTCCAGACCTTGGATCCATTCGTCCACCAGACGAGGATCCTCTTGTCCAGAAAACTTTTCAGCATTGTAGCCACGGAACTGGGCTACTACTTCCGCTGATGTCATCTCTCTTTGAATCACCCTACGTGCCATCTGGGTTATTAATCCCATAATAAACTTTAGCACATAATTGAAACAATGATTTCCAAGATAAGCCATTATTTCTATACGAGTTACTTATTAACCCGATAATCTCAATTTCTCACATTTGATAGGGGTAAATATGATATTACTTAACATCTTTGATTGAGCATCTTTTCTGATTTCTAAAATTTTGATATCCGAATCTTATTGAGCATAGACTTAGTAATTTGCATATATAAAAACTTTCCTAAAACTTTTACAACACTTACCTGGTAGACGGCGAGGTGTGAGTGTGGTGTGCTTGGTTTTCCTGAAACTTTTCTTTCTCAAACTTAAACTTTTAGTATACAGAGCTCTTAAAATCTAGCTCTGATACCACCTGTAACACCCCGCTTATCAGAGTAATTTTTTCGCAACTTTTACTTCGAAAATACTTATATCTCTTTCGAAATCTTTTGCGAATAACTCGGGATGCTACTCAACCTTACATCTTGAAAATCCGTTTATCTTTAAACTCTTGTCTAATACATCTTTTAGACATAAAGAAACAGATTTCCTTTAAACTTGCATTTAACCATATTCATACTTCTTGAAATGGTAAAAACTTCAAATCATAATTTCATTTAAAATGCAAGTTCAATAATCATTGTGCGTAGCGGAATAATTAAAAGCGTACTTTATTTTACAAAAATATCAAATACTTATTGAATTTCCTTTGAAGAAAATGCACGACCACCATCACCACCACTCGAGCTCACACCTCCGCCTCGACCCTGTTACCTGAAAAACATAATGGGGGTGAGTAATGATCCTCTTGTACCCCGAAAACACCCATACTAAAGTAAACAACAATAATAATACAATATCATGATCTCCGGTATATAACTGGACTTAAAACTCTTCCAGTAACTCAAACTTCAGCTGACCGATATCTCATCGGATACTTGTGCACAATCTAATGGATATTTCTCAAGGCAACTCAACGGCCTCCATTAGAACTTTAGGATATACTCCGAGACAACTTAATGTCTCCTCATCCCAAGCGTATAAACTTAAACTTTTACATACCTCGGACATGATATCAATATTATACTCAATGTAATATCCAATCTGGGTCCCCACCTTTCGTCTTTTGAAAAATCGTAAGTGTTGTTCTCGAGTAGCAAACTCTTCAAGCTACATAAAAATATATAAACAAATATACTAAGTACTTATGCTCATATACTCCATAAGATGCTCATTTTCTCAATTCTTTCGGTTAACTCATCCAAATCTTATAGAAATTTCAAAAATCATACTTTTTCTCAAATTAACTTTTCTTGATCTTTTACTCAATCAATTACTTAACTCATCATATATCATATTCCCCAAATCTTACATATTTGCTTATAATCATTTTTCACTTATATACATGAAAGTGAAAATAAACTCAAGCATACTCATCTTATCATTTAATGATATTAATATGTCATATTTAATACAATTTTTATAAAATTGTATACTCAACATATTAAACCAAAACTTTGTCAAATTGCTCATCACTCATATGAGAATAGATCATAAAAATCTCATTTTAACAACTTGAACATATCATGAATATTCTTGCATATATATATTTATCTTTACATATAGGCCTTCTTATATTCATAACTTATTCATTTCTCATCTTTAAATTATGAAACTTAACAGTCATAATCTCAACTTATAGTTAGACATATCATCAAAATTTCATAATTTTATCATGTATATTCATCAAGTTATGAGAATTTAAAGTCATAGTAAACATAAAGTTCATCTTGCATGTTCATCTTCAAAAATTCATAACTTAAGTTATACTATGCCAAATAACTTAATTCTTGTTCTCATGTATTCTTCTTTTACATAATAATTACTCATCTAAATCATACTTTTCCAGCATATTCATATCTTCATGAAAATCTCATGCAATTCAACATCTTATTACATCAAGTACATATATCATATAATTTATCTTTAACAACTTTAACTCTTTGTATCATTTATAAACTTCAACTTCTAAATCATGATATACATACTCATAAACATGTAAACTTATCATCAAAGCATGAACTTAAGTATGAAACTTTAAGATAAGTAAATTACCTCCTTCTTGGTAGAGTTAAAACTTGATTCTTTACTTCAAATTCTTCACTTCTCCAAAGTTTCTACCACTTATTCTCTCTCTCACTTTATCTAACTTTGGAACTTTATTTTGGTGTGAAAAACTCTGAATTTTAGGCCTCTATTTATAGGCACAAATTGGAGAAACATCCAAATAGAGTGATTAAATGATCATAATATAAAATTTAACTTATAAACTTAAATAATCTTTAAAATATATTATGATTAACTTATTCACTCATCCAAATCATATTTAAACCTCAAAAATGGCCTGTGGTTGAAGTCACAATCGGATTCTCAATGATCAAACATGACTGTCGGCAACACGACTCGTGTGACATGTCACACGACTCGTGTGACCTCACACGACTCGTGTGGCTATGTCACACGACTCGTGTGGCTCCACACGACTCGTGTGGCTTGTCACACGACTCGTGTGGAAAAGCCGAGGCTAACTTTCATCATTTCTTCATCCCACACGACTCGTGTGCCTCTTCACACGACTCGTGTGGCTTGTTTCCTTAAAGAAACTCTTAATTTCGATCCGATAACTGACTATCTTGGACTCGAAATCACTTATTTCTTGGAACAACAACTAAAATAACATAATAACTGAGAGGGATATTACAATCTACCCCCCTTAAAATTATTTCCGCCCTCGGAAATATAAAAACAAACATACCTCAAAACTCAAACTCAGGGAAACGAGCTCTAACATTAGCTTCCCTCTCTCAAGTGGCATTTGACTCTCCGTGGCGATTCCATCTAATACGAACGAGGGGAATATCTCGCTTTCTGAGCCGACGAACCTTTCGGTCCAAAACTGCTATTGGCTGCTCCTCGTAAGTTAAATCAGACTTAATCTGAATCTCATTGTGTTTCAGCACATGCTCGGGATCGCACACGTAAGCACGTAACATCGATACGTGAAAAACATTATGCACACTTGACAACTCGGGAGGTAAAGCTAATCGATAAGATACCTCTCCAACTCGCTCCAAAACCTCAAATGGACCTATATATCGAGGATGCAACTTGCCTCTCTTCCCGAAACGAACGACCCCTCGCATTGGTCGAACTTTCAAGAAAACTTTATCTCCAACTTCAAATTGCATCTCTCTTCTATGCTTATCGGCTGAAGACTTTTGCCGACTCTGAGCAGTCTTTAGCCTTTCTCGAATCCAGGCTACTTGCTCAACTGTCTCTTCAATCATCTCTGGTCCAAGAACTCGACTTTCTCCAACATCGTCCCAATAAAGGGGCGAACGGCACTTACGTCCATAAAGTGCTTCATAAGGAGCCATCTGAATCGATGCGTGGTAACTATTATTGTAGGCAAACTCTACTAATGGTAACCACTTCTCCCACTTGGCACCTCTATCCAAAATGCAAGCTCTGAGCATATCCTCGAGCGTCTGGATAGTCCTTTCAGATTGGCCATCTGTCTCTGGATGATAAGCCGAACTAAACTTCAATTGTGTGCCCATTGCCTCATGCAAACTCTCCCAAAATCTACTCGTGAATCTAGGATCTCGATCCGATATGATCGTAACTGGCACTCCATGGAGTCGAATGATTCCACGCGTATAGATCTCAGCTAACTTGTCCATTGACATCGTCATTGTCACAGGCATAAAGTGGGCGACTTTCGTCAATCTGTCCACTACTACCCAAATCGCATCATGATGCTCAGACGACTTAGGTAGCCCTGTAACAAAATCCATGGTAACTTCTTCCCATTTCCACTTTGGAATCTCAAGTGGCTGCAACAGTCCCAATGGACTTTTGTGTTCAGCCTTCACTTGCTGACACACCAAACACTTCTTTACAAAGTCTGCTACATCTCTCTTCATTCCTTTCTACCAAAACGACTTTTTCAAGTCGTGATACATTTTGGTGCTTCCAGGGTGAGCTAAATAAGGTGCACTGTGTGCTTCTGTCAAGATTTCCTTCCGCAAGGACTCGACTTTCGGCACAACAATCCTGCCTCTGAACTCTAAAGCTCCATCGGTGCTTCGGTAAAAGCCTTCTACTCCTTCAGCATGAACCTTCTCTTCGATCTTCCGAATAAATTGATCGAAAGTTTGCTCCTTCCGGATTCTATCCCTCAACATAGGTTGAATCTTCATCGAGTTAATACTTCCTGTAATCTCCTTAGGAAGTGACTCAACTACTTCAATCTGCATTCGGGCGAACTCTTTAATGAGTTGCTTCTGTTGTGATATACAACAGGATAACTCTCCCTTCACCTTTCGGCTTAGGGCATCAGCTACAACGTTCGCTTTTCCCGGATGATATTGAATAGTGCAATCATAATCTTTCACTAGCTCTAGCCATCTCCTTTGGCGCATATTGAGCTCTTTCTGTGTGAAAATATATTGCAAACTCTTGTGATCAGTGAATATTTCACATCGACCACCATAGAGATAATGCCTCCAAATCTTCAATGCATGCACTACTGCTGCCAACTCTAGATCATGAGTTGGATAATTCTGCTCATTTGGCTTCAACTGCCGCGAAGCATATGCAACAACTTGACCTTCTTGCATAAGTACACATCCAAGACCCTGCTTTGAAGCATCACTATAGATGGTGAAACTTCTAGTAGGATCTGGGATAATCAGTACTGGAGTCGTTGTAAGCTTCTGCTTAAGCTTTTGGAAACTCTCTTCACAACGATCTGTCCACTAAAACTTCACAGATTTTCTCGTTAGATTTGTCAAAGGGAGAGCAATCTTTGAAAACCCTTCGATAAATCTACGATAATAACCTGCTAGTCCAAGGAAACTCCGAACCTCAGACGGATTCTTCGGCACTGACCAATTCTGAACTGCAACAATCTTGTTTGGATCAACCTCGATGCACCTTATCGTGATAATATGGCCTAAAAACGCCACTTTCTTCAGCCAAAATTCACACTTAGAGAATTTGGCATACAGCTTCTCTCGTCTAAGGACACCGAGAACTACCCTTAGATGTTGCTCATGCTCTTCCATACTCTTGGAATAGATCAAAATATCGTCAATAAAAACAATAACAAATTGATCTAAATACTGATGGAATACTTGATTCATCAAATCCATGAACACCGCTGGTGCATTACTTACTCCAAATGGCATAACCACAAACTCGTAATGACCATATCTTGTTCGAAACGCAGTCTTGGCTACGTCAGATTCTCTAATCTTCAGTTGATGATAGCCTGAGCGTAAATCTATCTTTGAAAATACGCATGCTCCTCTCAACTGATCAAATAAATCATCTATCCTCGGAAGTGGATATTTATTCTTTATCGTTAATCAGTTCAAATCCCGATAATAAATACACATCCTCATGGATCCATCCTTCTTCTTGACGAACAGAACAGGTGCTCCCCAAGGTGAAACACTTGGTCTGATGAAACCAAGCTTCAACAACTCCTGGATTTGAGTCTTCAAATCTTGTAACTCCTTTGGCGCCATCAGATATGGTGCCTTTGACACTGGTGCTGCTCCTGGAATAAGGTCGATTGTGAACTCCACTTGTCTGTTGGGTGGTCCTCCTGGTAATTGATCCGGAAACACATCCACAAACTCACGAACAATTGGAATATCGTGAGGTGTCTGTGCTTTCGAATCATCTTCGACAATGCTCACCAAATATCCTTGGCAGTCCTCCCTTTGTAGAATCTTCCTCGCCTTCGCCATAGAGATCACACATGGTAGAGTTCTCATCTTTGCTCCAAAGAAAGTATTTTGATTATCTTTTGCAAGATAAAGAATTACCTCTCTTTCATGGCAACGAATATCAGCACGATAATTCGTTAACCAATCCATTCCAAGTATGAGATCGAAATCCTTCATTTCGATAACATAGGCCTCTAATGCCAAAATTTTTCCTCCAATATTAACACTAAGGTTCTCTACTATGTTAGACATATCCTCAAAATTTCATAATTTTATCATATATATTCATCAAGTTATGAGAATTTAAAGTCATAGTAAACATAAAGTTCATCTTGCATGTTCATCTTCAAAGATTCATAACTTAAGTTATACTATGCCAAATAACTTAATTCTTGTTCTCATGTATTCTTCTTTTACATAATAATTAGTCATCTAAATCATACTTTTCCAGCATATTCATATCTTCATGAAAATCTCATGCAATTCAACATCTTATCACATCAAGTACATATATCATATAATTGATCTTTAACAACTTTAACTCTTTGTATCAATTATAAACTTCAACTTCTAAATCATGATATACATACTCATAAACATGTAAACTTATCATCAAAGCATGAATTTAAGTATAAAACTTTAAGATAAGTAAATTACCTCCTTCTTGGTAGAGTTAAAACTTGATTCTTTACTTCAAATTCTTCACTTCTCCAAAGTTTCTACTATTTATCTCTCTTACACTCTTATATAACTTTTGGTACTTTACTTTGGTGTACAAACTCTGAATTTTAGGCCTCTATTTATAGGCATAAATTGGAGAAACATCCAAATAGAGTGTTTAAATGATCATAATATAAAATTTAACTTATAAACTTAAATAATCTTTAAAATATATTATGATTAACTTATTCACTCATCCAAATCATATTTAAACCTCAAAAATGGCCTGTGGTTGAGATCACAATCGGATTCTCAATGATCAAACATGACTGTCGGCAACACGACTCGTGTGACCTCACACGACTCGTGTGGCTAAGTCACACGACTCGTATGGCTCCACACGACTCGTGTGGAAAAGCCGAGGCTAACTTTCATCATTTCTTCATCCCACACGACTCGTGTGCCTCTTCACACGACTCGTGTGGCTTGTTCCTTGAAAAACTCTTAATTTCGATCCGATAACTGACTATCTTGGACTCGAAATCACTTATTTCTTGGAACAATAACTGAAATAACATAATAACTGAGAGGGATATTACAATCTACCCCCCTTAAAATTATTTCCGCCCTCGGAAATATAAAAACAAACATACCTCAAAACTCAAACTCAGGGAAACGAGCTCTAACATCAGCTTCCCTCTCCCAAGTGGCATTTGACTCTCTGTGGCGATTCCATCTAATACGAACGAGGGGAATATCTCGCTTCCTGAGCCGACGAACCTTTCGGTCCAAAACTGCTATTGGCTGCTCCTCGTAAGGTAAATCAGACTTAATCTGAATCTCATTGTGCTTCAGCACATGCTCTGGATCGGACACGTAAGCACGTAACACCGATACGTGAAAAACATTATGCACACTTGACAACTCGGGAGGTAAAGCTAAGCGATAAGATACCTCTCCAACTCGCTCCAAAACCTCAAATGGACCTATATATCGAGGATTCAACTTGCCTCTCTTCCCAAAACGAACGACCCCTCGCATTGGTCGAACTTTCAAGAAAACTTTATCTCCAACTTCAAATTGCATCTCTCTTCTATGCTTATCGGCTGAAGACTTTTGCCGACTCTGAGCAGTCTTTAGCCTTTCTCGAATCCAGGCTACTTGCTCAACTGTCTCTTCAATCATCTCTGGTCCAAGAACTCGACTTTTTCCAACATCGTCCCAATAAAGGGGCGAACGGCACTTACAGCCATAAAGTGCTTCATAAGGAGCCATCTGAATCGATGAGTGGTAACTATTATTTTAGGCAAACTCTACTAATGGTAACCACTTCTCCCACTTGGCACCTCTATCCAAAATGCAAGCTCTGAGCATATCCTCGAGGGTCTGGATAGTCCTTTCGGATTGGCCATCTGTCTCTGGATGATAAGCCGAACTAAACTTCAATTGTGTGCCCATTGACTCAAGCAAACTCTCCCAAAATCTGCTAGTGAATCTGGGATCTCGATCAGATATGATCGTAACAGGCACTCCATGGAGTCGAATGATTCCACTAGTATAAATCTCAGCTAACTGGTCCATTGACATGGTCATTGTTACAGGCATAAAATGTGCGACTTTCGTCAATCTATCCACTACTACCCAAATCGCATCATGCTGCTTAGATGACTTAGGTAGTCCTGTAACAAAATCCATAGTAACTTCTTCCCATTTCCACTTTGGAATTTCAAGTGGTTGTAACAGACCCAATGGACTTTGGTGTTCAGCCTTAACTTGTTGACAGACCAAACACTTCTTTACAAAGTTGGCTACATCTCTCTTCATCCCTTTCCACCAGAATGACTTTTTCAAGTCATGATACATTTTGGTGCTTCCAGGGTGAGCTAAATAGGGTGCACTGTGTGCTTCTATCAAGATTTCCTTTCGCAAGGACTCGACTTTCGGCACAACAATCCTGCCTCTGAATTTTAAAGCTCCATCTGTGCCCCGATAAAAACCCTCTACTCCGCCGGTATGAACCTTCTCTTCTATCTTTCGAATAAATTGATCGAAAGTTTGCTCCTTTCGGATTCTATCTCTAAACATAGGTTGAATTTTCATCGAGTTAACACTTCCTGTAATCTCCTTAGGAAGTGACTCAACTACTTCAATCTGCATCCGGTTGAACTCTTTAATGAGTTGCTTCTGTTGTGATATACAACAGGATAACTCTCCCTTCACCTTTCGGCTTAGGGCATCAGCTACTACGTTCGCTTTTCCCGGATGATATTGGATAGTGCAATCATAATCTTTCACTAGCTCTAGCCATCTCCTTTGGCGCATATTGAGCTCTTTCTGTGTGAAAATATATTGCAAACTCTTGTGATCAGTGAATATTTCACACCGACCACCATAGAGATAATGCCTCCAAATCTTCAATGCATGCACTACTGCTGCCAACTCTAGATCATGAGTTGGATAATTCTGCTCATTTGGCTTCAACTGCCGCGAAGCATATGCAACAACTTGACCTTCTTGCATAAGTACACATCCAAGACCCTGCTTTGAAGCATCACTATAGATGGTGAAACTTCTAGTAGGATCTGGGATAATCAGTACTGGAGTCGTTGTAAGCTTCTGCTTAAGCTTTTGGAAACTCTCTTCACAACGGTCTGTCCACTCAAACTACACAGATTTTCTCGTTAGATTTGTCAAAGGGAGAGCAATCTTTGAACTACGATAATAACCTGCTAGTCCAAGGAAACTCCGAACCTCAGACGGATTCTTCGGCACTGACCAATTCTGAACTGCAACAATCTTGTTTGGATCAACCTCGATGCCCCTTATCGTGATAATATGGCCTAAAAACGCCACTTTCTTCAGCCAAAATTCACACTTAGAGAATTTGGCATACAGCTTCTCTCGTCTAAGGACACCGAGAACTACCCTTAGATGTTGCTCATGCTCTTCCATACTCTTGGAATAGATCAAAATATCGTCAATAAAGACAATAACAAATTGATCTAAATACTGATGGAATACTCGATTCATCAAATCCATGAACACCGCTGGTGCATTACTTACTCCAAATGGCATAACCACAAACTCGTAATGACCATATCTTGTTCGAAACGCAGTCTTGGCTACGTCAGATTCTCTAATCTTCAGTTGATGATAGCCTGAGCGTAAATCTATCTTTGAAAATACGCAAGCTCCTCTCAACTGATCGAATAAATCATCTATCCTCGGAAGTGGATATTTATTCTTTATCGTTAATCGGTTCAAATCCCGATAATCGATACACATCCTCATGGATCCATCCTTCTTCTTGACGAACAGAACAGGTGCTCCCCAAGGTGAAACACTTGGTCTGATGAAACCAAGTTTCAACAACTCCTGGATTTGAGTCTTCAACTCTTGTAACTCCTTAGGCGCCATCCGATATGGTGCCTTTGACACTGGTGCTGCTCCTGGAACAAGGTCGATTGTGAACTCCACTTGTCTGTTGGGTGGTCCTCCTGGTAATTGATCCGGAAACACATCCACAAACTCACGAACAATTGGAATATCGTGAGGTGTCTGTGCTTTCGAATCATCTTCGACAATGCTCACCAAATATCCTTGGCAGTCCTCCCTTTGTAGAATCTTCCTCGCCTTCGCCATAGAGATCACACATGGTAGAGTTCTCATCTTTGCTCCGTAGAAAGTAATTTGATTATCTTTTGCAAGATAAAGAATTACCTCTCTTTCATGGCAACGAATATCAGCACGATAATTCGTTAACCAATCCATTCCAAGTATGAGATCGAAATCCTTCATTTCGATAACATAGGCCTCTAATGCCAAAATTTTTCCTCCAATATTAACACTAAGGTTCTCTACTATGTTAGACATATCCTCAAAATTTCATAATTTTATCATATATATTCATCAAGTTATGAGAATTTAAAGTCATAGTAAACATAAAGTTCATCTTGTATGTTCATCTTAAAAAATTCATAACTTAAGTTATACTATGCCAAATAACTTAATTCTTGTTCTCATGTATTCTTCTTTTACATAATAATTACTCATCTAAATCATACTTTTCCAGCATATTCATATCTTCATGAAAATCTCATGCAATTCAACATCTTATCACATCAAGTACATATATCATATAATTGATTTTTAACAACTTTAACTCTTTGTATCAATTATAAACTTCAACTTCTAAATCATGATATACATACTCATAAACATGTAAACTTATCATCAAAGCATGAACTTAAGTATAAAACTTTAAGATAAGTAAATTACCTCCTTCTTGGTAGAGTTAAAACTTGATTCTTTACTTCAAATTCTTCACTTCTCCAAAGTTCTACTACTTATCTCTCTTACACTCTTATATAACTTTTGGTACTTTACTTTGGTGTACAAACTCTGAATTTTAGGCCTCTATTTATAGGCATAAATTGGAGAAACGTCCAAATAGAGTGTTTAAATGATCATAATATAAAATTTAACTTATAAACTTAAATAATCTTTAAAATATATTATGATTAACTTATTCACTCATCCAAATCATATTTAAACCTCAAAAATGGCCTGTGGTTGGGATCACAATCGGATTCTCAATGATCAAACATGACTGTCGGCAACACGACTCGTGTGACATGTCACACGACTCGTGTGACCTCACACGACTCGTGTGGCTCCACACGACTCGTGTGGCTTGTCACACGACTTGTGTGGAAAAGCCGAGGCTAACTTTCATCATTTCTTCATCCCACACGACTCGTGTGCCTCTTCACACGACTCGTGTGGCTTGTTCCTTGAAAAACTCTTAATTTCGATCCGATAACTGACTATCTTGGACTCGAAATCACTTATTTCTTGGAACAATAACTGAAATAACATAATAACTGAGAGGGATATTACACTCTCTCGCTCCATCGCAGCAGAAAAAGACGAGAACCCATTATCGTCACTCACCATCATCGTCTCGCAGCACCATCATCCTCGCCATCCTCTGTCCCTGGAATATTTCCTGTAGCCATCATCGTTCTCGCGTCAACCAGCTTCCGGCGAATCCCCTGAACGTGAACCAGTCACGACGGCCATTCCATGTTCATGGCGAGCAGCATCTTGTCAGCCCCATCTCGACCTTCACCCGCCGGCGAGTAACCTGCGACTTCCGGCACCCCAGTCACGCCCCACTTCCCCGTGACGTCACGACCACATCCGACGGCCAGCATCTCGTCGACCCCGTTCGCGATCCCTTCCCGCAGGCCCAATTCCGGCAAGCTCAGCGGCCCGTCACCGAGCAGACGACCTCGCTCGACTAGCCCCACGCAGCAATCCGGTGATCCTCCTCCGTTCGCTGCGAGCTCCTTCCTGCGCGTGCAGCGGCTCGTTTTCCGGCGATTACCGAGTGCAGCAACCCAACGTCGTGACTGCTCCTCCCCGAGACGCCTCCTCCGGCGAACCTTGGGTGCACAACAGCTCTTACGTTCGAGCCCGGCAACTCCTCGTTTCGTTCGAACGTTTTGTTTTCTCGGGAACGGTATAAGGCTTGACCCGTCTCGTTTATTTTTACGTGACATTATGTACTCGAGTATGTGAATGTGTTCGTTTTACGTGATACCTCGAATCATATGTGCTGGTATATGATGATGTGTTATTGAATGAGAATTGTGATAATTGTGTTATATATTTACGAATTGGACATCAAAGTGATTGCTGTCACTTTGGAATATTGTCGAGTTGATTATGTTGTGGTATTTTTCGTGGAAATCCTAGAGTTATAAGTACTTGGAGTTGTCCTTGATCTGTTAGTTTTGATTTGAAGTCATTTCGAGTTGTATTTTGAGAGTTATGATTTTTCTAAACCGAGCATGCTGCTGAACCGTAATAAATTCACCATAAATCGAGTTGTTATCCGTTTGAGCTGAATTTTTGATATGTTGTGCTTCTAAGTATGTTCAATGTGTGTGCCAAGCCGCTGAATTTATTTCTTAGTTTTTTGACTTCAAATGCTTAAAACGGTTTCTGAGCAGAAACTTGTAAAATTAATTAAAAATCGTACACTTCGAGTTTTGAGCTGACACTTTCAGGAACCTAATATTTTATGATGTTTTAGGTTGTGTAAAAATTTCAGACTGAAACTCGAAGTGTAGCTATGCTAACTATTAAATGCTGATTTTGGTGCTGTTTTTGCTTAAATCATTTAAAAATGTTCCCAGATGAATTTGGGGCTGAAACTTGGTGAGTTTATGTGTTTTTGCATGTTTTATAATGTGGTAAAGTTTCAGGTTGATTGGCTGATCCTAACTCCTGATTCCGAATTTTGTTTATTTTGGTGTCTAAATGTTCGGTTATCGGTTGGTTAGGTTCGGATAGGATTTATTCAATGTCGGCATGTTTTATGTGAAATGTTTGAGGTATATGAGTTGTGTCCAGGTCTAGTAGTCACTCCATAGTACTTAACTCGGTCAAGGAATCCACGAGTCACTTAGTCAATATGATTTCGGCTAAGTATATGTGCCTTATGTGTTGTTTTGTTTTGGGCAGTCAGTGATAGGTCCTTATAAATTGTTGTAGGTCCTTCGAGCTGAACTTGTGCCATAATTCCTTCAACTCTATCTTTGGGTATACCTCTTGCAATATCCAGGTGGGTTTAATGTAAAACTGTCTATGCTGTAAATGTTATTACTGTTTTAAATTTTGGTATGATCAAGTATGCATGTGGAACATGTAGCCTTCGATGTGAGCTGTATCGGCTGTCGAACGGTTATTCCCGTATTTATGAAACGAAACCCGTGGGGTTCTTTACGCCTGTAAGACTAGGGCTGTGCTCGGTCGGTTCCCCGTTGTGTGACCAGGGCGGTGCTCGGCCGACGGGGGATACTCCTACTGGCCGGACACTCGTTGTAAGGCCTTAGATAAGGCGTTCGGTATATAGTTCGGCAGTAGTCTATTTCTATAGGTGTGCACACGAGTCTATTATTGATATTATTAATGGGAGATTGGGATAGATGATTGTTTCATATACGTGCAACGACCGTACATAACATATTATTGATTATTGATCATTGTTTCTTAATTATGGATAATATTTATTGCATAGTGGTGAGCACTACTTTTTCAGGTTAAGCGAGGCGGGTGCGACGGCGGAGTTAAGCGAGTGGTGGTCGATCTATGAGACTGGTCCTATTATTGTTTATGCGTCCGCATTTATGAATTTGGAATACTATTGTTTTTGTGAATTTTCGAATTTTATGATTGAAAAATGATAAGGAGATGCTCCTTAAGATTTATGAATACTGTTTGGAACCCGGTTTGGGTAATATTGAATATTGCATTATTGATTATTGCATTACTGATGACTGATGATTGATATTGATTATTGATTGGGTATTGAAAAAAAATTAGGATAAGTATTGAAGTTGTTTTGAAAGATGAGTAGCGCCTCAAGTATATTGAAATAAATTTGAAAAATTTATTCTGATTTTCGGCAAATAAAAGTGGGGCGTTACAATCTTGATAAGTCCAAAATTCAAGGAAAAATTCTCACTTAATCAAAACTATTGATTAAGGAGTTTGTGGAACTCTTGTGGAATTTGGAACTCTCAGGGATTGGAACAAGACTCGGAACAATGGTCACGAGGTTAAAATTAAGGTTCGGCTCGAAAATGGGTCGAGTGAACACATAACAACCACGCACCAAGTAAAACCACCAAAGCAATTTACCATAAACGAATGAGCATAAACGAAGCAAACAACTCTCTTTTAATAACCGAACTTTTCTCAACTCTCAACACAAATTTAAGCCTTACAACTGATTTGGAAAGCTCTGGAAAACACTCATTTTCCACATGAATAAACACATAATAAACTCAGCAATTAAGTGGCAAAACACATGGCCCAATGTGCCTCCTCTTCTTCTCTTTTTTTTCTCAAATTCAAGGACAAATGAAAAGGCCACAGAAAATAACTTAAACTCAACATGAATTACGCATAATAAAGTTCAGCTCAAACAAGGCAAAGGTACGACCAACTCGACAACAAGGTCAAGGCTTTAACATGCTCCCTTTTTATCTTAAATTTAACCAATCATGCAAATAATGCTAGGGATGCAAATTAACACTTCCAACACAACTTTCAGCACTACAATTTATCAACAATAAAGCATGAGAATTTGCGTTGTCTCAGCCGCCAATAACCATACATAAGCAAGGAAAAAATCGGTTTTAACAAGTCTATGCTTAAGCCCCTTTTTAACATCTTAATAAAGCTTACAAATCTGAACATAAGCACTTTAATAGCATATGATTTCAGCACCTAAACACCTGCCAGCAGCCTCAAATTAACACACAGAAACAAGGCACAAAGAGCATAAAATCCAACCACCTCTTTCTTTAAAAAACTTAACCAACTTAGACACAACATAAAGGCCTTATAGCTGATCCAACCCTGCCAAGAATTTTACAGCCACAAAGCAGCTATATAAACCGCATAATGACTGGTAAATAAAGGTGCCCATTATAAGCAAAATTTCTTCATACGCCAATAAATAAATATGTAGGCACATTACTCCTCAACACACCAACAAACTACACAAATATAACCATAGGCACATATTACTTAACAAACTAACCAACTGTATAGGACGACAATCAATATGAGAGTATCATCGTCCCATACTTGAACCAAATATAGTTTCATGAAAAATAACACAAGCACAAATAAGCCATCAAAAGCTCGGCCAAAAGAGGTACTAAGCTCAGCCGAAAATACCTCTCGTCGGAAACCAAAATGGGGGAAGAGGTTCGGGTCTCAGCTACGAGTTCTCGGCTCTCGTCTCTGCGAAAAATGGGATTGATTTGCTGCAGAACAGTGGAACAAGCCCGACCTCGGGTGATCTGAAACTGCTTCAGCCACGGGCCGCCTGGTCTCAGCTTCGCACAAGGTTAGCTTTTATCCGCGAACAGAGACTTCCTCTCGATCACCAGATGAGGCCCTCGGTGCTCTAGAGTTCGCTGCTGCTTGGGCCTGCTCCTGGCCTTGTGCTCGCCACCTCCTTGGTCTCGCCGAGAAGGCTGCTGCTCATCGGGAATCGGGTGGAAGGTACAATGTCTCGTCACCAGATTTTGCTGGTGGCCACGAACTGAGGCCCAGCAAGGCGTGGGACTCGTGGTTGTTCCCTCGCGGGTTGTCGCCTGTGGTGGCTCGACGCCGGCGATAGGGGCTGCGGGGTCTCAGCGTGATGCTCGGAAAACGCCGGACAGGGGGGTTGCTCGTTGTTCGTCACGGCTCCCTCTCGGCGTGGTGTGGACCGTGTGGTCGTTCACGGACGGATCTGTCCTTGCGCGCTCGGGCGCGAAGACTGTTCGGAGGTGAAGCGCGGTAGCTGACAGGGACCCCTTTGTTGCTGGTACGCCGGCGAGAAGGGAGGCTCGCGATGGCTTTGTCTTGCTGCTTCTTTCTCGGCGACTTCCGGCCAGGTGTTGTTCGCGGATCCTCGTGCGTGGTTCGCTGGGCACGCGGCGGCAATATGGAGGAGGACGGAGAGTGGTTCGGCCGAGAAAAGAGAGATGGATTTGGGGAGCTTTTGAGGATGTTTCTCCCGCT